>JABUQX010008318.1:0-12500 GCA_015478945.1 Trachelipus rathkii
CGGTACTTCGTTCAGTTCCCTCGTTGAGTGTTTAACCGTTTTCGCATTTATCATGTGAAGTACTTTCGCGTTTTCGTGCGCCGCTTCAATATATATATATATATATATATATATATATATATATATATATATATATATATATATATATATATATATATATATAAATTATACAATTTTTTTGACAAGGGTTTGTGTATGCTAAAAGCAGAGTGCAATTTCTCTACCTAACAAACGTTAGCAGGAGTCAGGACTCAATGAGGGTGGAGGAGTTGATGTTAGCTGAACCTACCACTAATATTAGAAACAGAATTAAACTACACGAGAATTAACAAGAAAACGGTGTGCTTATAAATTATAACATTTTACAGAGCTCTCTGGTTTCTCGAATATTCTAGTCGCAGTAGTAATAATAATTAAAAAATCCTTTTCTCAAAGATAAAATTTGCTTAAACGTGTAAATTTCTTTGCTCAAATTTAAAGGAAATACCTAAGTAGTGAAACTGAAAAATACCATATCAAATATAAACTTCACAAGTTAATTAAATTGATATTCTCTTTTGAATATATATATATATATATATATATATATATATATATATAAACTATATCTATATATATACAAATATATATATATATATATATATATATATATATATATATATATATATATATATATATATATATATATATATATATATATATATATATATATATATAATATATATATATATATATATATATATATATAAACAAACTTATACTCTTTAACACGAAAATATATTTGCACAAAATCACATGGAAGGAAAAAAGATACCTGTGCACGGTTTCCTGTAAGGGCCAATTTAAATGTCTTGACAATTTAGATAGAGTAAGAAGTTAATGAAAGGAGATGTAAGTGGACTGTATATGTTGGTTTGTGATACTCTATAATTTGTCAATACATTTTCCCAAAGTTCCCACCTTTATTGATTATTCTCTGATAATACTATCATTCGAATAAAGGGATTAAAGGTGGAATTCTCTGGCCAATTTTAGGTATAGTATTTGTGTCATAAAAATATATCATATGAGTGTGGATATATATGCAGGGAGAGATGTTGAGATTCAGTAAGATACCGATCTATTGCACCAATTATCACTCAAACGCGAGAAGAAGAGTTATAACAGATGACCAGAAGGGTCATGAAAGGTTCCACCATGCCCTACGAAGTCGCATTCATATACTTCGTAGACCTGCCGTGTACAGAGTCCCTTGTCACAGTTATAAGGAAGGTTGAGAGTCATGCACAGATTGGAAAAAAAAGGTGGTTAAAGAAGTCGAAATAAGATTGTTAATGGCTAGGTGTTTGCACTTCAAGATGGTTAGTAATCTACGATAGTTCTACTGAATGGACAGCAATTAGAATGTTGTGTGATTTTAAATTAAGGTGTGGGGTTAGATCCCATTCCTTTGTTGTAATCACAGAGTTGATGGGACCTCATTCACACATATACAACTATTCTTAAAATTAACTTAAGCTATACGCCCGACAGAGCACGATACTTAGGTATTCGTTCTGGGGGGGGGGGTGTACATGTAATAAGAAAAAAAACGTCAGATACAAAGGAAGTTCTACAGGACTATCGTCTCGCTGCAAATTAAGTTGCCTATATAAGAAACTTCTCCAGGACTATAGCAACTCTCGGTTCGATTGTTTCAGATAGAAGTAACATCTTAAGAGTAAAAGAAAAGAATTCAACACTCACCAATGACCTCTGATACAAAAAAACCTCAAACCTGCGACCTTGTCTCTAGGAGTAAAGACGTTCTCATAATCATTCAGTTGAAATTCGCAAGGCGAACTCCGTAGATTTTTTCATTTATTGTTATTGACGTTTCATATAAGAATTCAAAAGTAATAAGATTTACGTTGAATTTAGTGCTAGATATATACAATATAAACAACATTTTTGAAAGCGAGACACGGAGAACAGCGAATTCACACTTATCAATTCGAATGACTGTACACCGAATCACATGTTAGTGGATTTAAATTCGCCTTTATTTACACGGAAAAAGAATGCTATAGAATTCACGATTGTCGTTCTATGTTAGGAATCGAAAATTCCCGTTGAAACACAATCGTATGAGCACTAATATTTACATAGTCAAAGAGAAATAATCTGCGAATCGAAAACACGGAATTTAAACAGTTCAGCACCCTGTTCACGAAGTCAGAATAACTGTCAATTATTTACATAATACAAAATGTTCTACGAATGAAAACACAGACGTTAAAGGAATTGACATCCGTCACTCAGACTGTCTAGTAACGACTGACTTTAGAATCAAAAATGTCTTGTTACCCTGTGGTGATGCTCCTCCCTTAGGGCCTTTTAAGTCTTGTTCATTGGAGGGGACCCCCTTTTCCGGGGTGTATCTTAGACTGCTTCAGGGCCAATTAGAAAAAAGTTAATTTCACACAAATGCCCACTCCCCTTTTCTGTCTTGTGGTTGCGACAGTCCTGACTAAATTGAACTTTCTCGTTACTTGACAGCCCCATTCGTTTTGCTTCGGCCCAAACCACAAGTTCCTGTTTTTCGGGCCTCTTCAAATGAATCCATCGCCGAACCGACTTTAAAACAAACTTCAGTTTGTCTGTTTATGGTCTGTTTATTGTCTGTTCACAGACTTCGAACCGTTGGTTCCCGTGTCTGTCTCGTCTGTGGAACCGACAAAAAAGGGACAGCATTTCCTTTCCAGACTGTTCAGAAAGATCGAATTCGCCATAAAACTGACAAGCTCATTTATTTTTTTCGGTCGAAACATCGTATGTGAAAATTCGTTACGACCTACATTAACTTTCGTTAAACAATATTGACATCTGGATGAATTAGTCACTTCCTGGTTTCGATTCTCGAGAAACATTAAACTCCCCCCACGGGAAATCCGCCCCAGCGTCCTGCTCACCGTCCCCGTAGACAAGAAAGGCAAACCCGGACGAGGTCCAAGGGAGTTATAAGGAAGGGGGGAAGCTTGTGCGGAGTACTATTCTTCGTTGGAAAGAATAGCCCGTATCCTCTGCTTAGCTAACACATGCGCTCGCCCGATACCTGAGGAGCTTCGATTGGTGGGAGCGGATCTGAGGGATCGAACAGGTTGGAGTGTATCTCCAGAGGGTACAAATGGATGACAGCCCTTGTTATTTCACCCCGACTCGTGCTGAGCAACACCGAGCGGGTGTGCCCATCGGGGGAAGTGTAAAGGGTTTTGATGATGCCCAGTTTCCACCTTAGACGAGGGCCATCGTCCTCAATTAAAACTACGTCTCCGACCTTAACGTCAGGGCGGTTGGAGACATTCCAAGATTGTTTCAGGCTGAGCAGATAGTCTTTGCTCCAAGCAGACTGAAACTTAGCTATGAGGGAAAGTAAATACTTGTACCTCTTGTTAACCTTCACCGGGTCCCTGTAGGTGGCATCATGTTCAAGTAATTCTTCAGGGACAGGAAGGGTATTCAGCTTGTACCCCACCAACAAGTGGGAAGGAGTGAGGGGCTCCTCGCAGTGGAGCTCGTCGCCCACGTAGGTGAGGGGTCGGCAGTTGACCACAGACTCCACCTCCGCAAGCACCGTATTGAACTCTTCATAGCTAACCAGAGAGGTTTTGAGGGTCTTCCGAAGATGGGTCTTGGTCAGTATTAAACGTTCGAAGAATCCGCCGTAATGACTGCTTCTGGCGGGATTGAATCTCCAGGTGATGGAATGCTGGGTTAGGAAGTCCTTCACGGAGGGTAATTCCCATATGTCCCTTAAGTGCTGGGATGCTGCTTGGAAATACGTTGCGTTGTCAGAGTATATTACGGAGGGTGTCCCTCGTCTCCCGAACCGACGTAACGCTCTCAAAAATGACTCGGTGCTGTTGTCAAAGACTAGTTCTAAATGTATCGCTCTAGTCACAGCGCAAGTGAACAAAACCACATAGCTTTTGGTAACTTCGTTCCTAGGAACTTTGACATTAAAATAGCCTGTGAGGTCCACTCCGATTACCGTAAACGGTTTGCTTTCTACCACTCGGGAACGAGGCAAGGCAGCTAGTGGCGCCGAACGAAAGTGTGCAGCTTGTAAACGTCTACAAAGACCACACGGGCGTATCACTTTCTTCACCGTTGTCCTCATCCGAGCGAAATAGAACCGCTGACGGACGATCGACACGAGCTCTGAAATACCAACGTGGCTTGCTTGGTGAAGTTGCCATATGATGAGTCGGGTGAGATGTGAGTCTGATGGCAGCAGCATAGGAAACTTTGCGTCGAAAGGTATCATCGCATTGCTCAATCTCCTGTCACATCTGAGGACTCCATCTACTAGCGTTAAGCTCAGTTGCTTCACCAAGTTCGTTAAAGGTAGGGAGTCTCGGAGGCACGTAACTTCGGGTAGGTAGTGTTCCCTCTGTAGCCTCCGAATCCAGTAGAGTTCCGCGTTACTTCTCTCTTCTATGGAAATCAAATGGGAGAATTCGGGCCGAGAGACGGACCGGGTCATAGGGAGCTTCTGCCTGGATTTCCTCAAGTTCTCGATGAACCTGTGAACCAGGGCGGTGATCCGTATGATCTTGTTGAGAGAGGAGTAACGCTCTAAATCGAAGATGGGAGCCGCTTTCGGTACCGCGGTGGTGGAAGTGGCTACTATGACCTCGTCCGTCCCCGTAGCCCCTTCACAGAGGGAAGGGTGTTCGGTCCAGACGGGCCAATTTGGAGGGTTCGTAAGCCAAGGGGGGCCTTTCTTCCATAAGTCCGTGAATACGTACTTATAACTCACGCCTCTAGACGCCGCGTCGGCGGTGGGGACGTACCGCCACTCGGCTGTCGGCAGGTTTCTACGGATTTCATCGACTCTGTTCTGGTTGAAGAGGGGGAGCTGCTTGGAGGAGAATATCCAGCGCAACGCCACCTGGCTGTCACACCAGCAGTAGATCTTAACTATCTCTAGCAAATCCTTGTAGGCGTCGATAACAAATTTAATGATTCGGGAGGAGAGTAGAGCTCCCATTAGTTCCAAACGCGGGATCGTGAGTTCTTTCATGGGTGCAACTTTCACCTTTGCCATAAGAAGACTGGCGATGGGAACGTGTTCTCCCATTGATACAGCGTACACTGCAGTGGCATAGGCTGCGCCCGATGCGTCTGAAAAGGCATGTAGTTCCACCTTTCGAGCAAAAATCAGCTGTCTTGGTATCGTTAGTTGCAAACAGCGTTGTAGATGGTCGGCGATTGAAACCCACTCCTTGCGGTGTTCGTTGGAAATAGGTTTGTCCCAACTTAGTTTCTCCTTCCATAATTTTTGCAGGAGGATCTTCCCTCGAACAGCCACCGGGGCCAAGATGCCCAGTGGGTCGAATATGGAAGCGAGGTTCTGCAGAATAGCTCTCTTGGTAGCCGCTTCCGAGGCGACAACCTTGAGGGGGTACGAAAGGGTGTCTTCGTTCGTATCCCATTCCATACCCAGAACCTTAATCGTAGTGTCTTCGGCGGCCGCATCGTTCTCTCGGAACTTTACGTTCGCTTCTGGACAATTGGACACCCACTCTCGTAAATTGAGGCCGGCCTTTTCGAAGAGGGACCGGGACTGACGAAAGAAATCTTCCACTCCTGCTTCGGTGTCAAAGGTGCCGAACAGGTTATCCACGTAGATTTGATTCAGTATGACGTCCTCGTAGTCGGTGTCTGAGTTTCGGACGTGGTGTTGAATGCAGGCAGCCAGCAAAAACGGACTGCAGGTGGCTCCGAATAAGACGGAAGTGAACCGGTAGGTGACCAAAGGGCTTCGGGGGTCGGAAGGATCTTTCACCCACAAAAAACGCGTGGAATCCCTATCCTCCAACCTGAGACGTATCGCTAAGAAAGCCTTCTCAATGTCCGAAGATGTAGCGTATCGTCTCAACCGAATTTTCAGAAGGATCTTGGTCAAATCAGTGATGAGGGAGGGTCCACTGTGCAAGCACTGATTAAGACTAGGATTGTTAGAAGAACAATCAAACACTAGTCTCAGTGCTGTGGTGGACGAGGACTTCCGGACCCCATGGTGGGGTAAATAGTGCAGCTTGGCTGTGGATCGGAGTAATAGGAGTAACTTCTTCAATGAAGCCCCTTTCTAGTTGATCCTTGATAACATCGGCGTAACTTCCCATCAACTCGGCGTCCCCTCTCAACCTTTTAAGGATGCTGTACAGACGCCTCTTAGCCAAGGCGTAGTTGTCGGGAAGAGAGGGGTGGTTGTCACGCCAGGGTAGCGACACCACGTATCGGCCATTTTCGAATGACAAGTTTTCTTCGAAGGCCTCCATGGTTTTATGTGAATTGCTCATCCTGCAGAATGCCAATTTGGGATAGCGACCAGAGTCGATCCAGATCTGGCGTAGGAGGGGTGCCCGCCTCCTCCGTCGGGAGGGGGCCTAGGATCGTAGGGGGGCATGAGCGCTCAGAGCCCCGGGGCGTCAGCAACATTCCATCTTCCAGCTGGGGGGAGGATGGAATTTCAATGATCGGGGAGCGCTCGAGGTGATGTCATGATTCACTGTCCTCCGGTGGCCCCGGGTTGGTTCCATCCGCCCTCTGGAGGGGGGAATGGCCCAAGGCTACGTTGGTAGAGCAACCTGTAGTTCGAATCCCCGCATCCGCTGTCTCACATGTATCCTGCACGTCTTCCAACGAGAGGGAAGCCCCAGGGTGTGATTCAGCGGTCGGAGAGGGATCCTCAGAACGGAGGGGCGAGGGGTCTGGACCCCGGGGCGCCTTCTTCACACCCCCTTCCAACTGGAGGGATAGAGAGTGCTGTTCCGTCTGATGACAAGTAAGATCCGGTCTCCAATCGTTGGTGAGCCGAACTTCTGCTCTGAAAGCTGACACTACTGTAACTTGGGAAGCTGTGTTCTCAGAAGAAAACGGTAAAGGTCCCCAAATCATGTTGCCCACGTTGGTCTTCATAAGGTCGACGCCGAAACGGGACTCACATGATTTCAGGAATTGTCTCATGTGGTCCACACCGATCAGGAGTTGAATTCCATCGATCACATCGCTGTCCGGATAAGGATGAGCAAGATGGACACGTTGTCTACGAAGCATTCGGGTGGTTTTGACCAAGCCGGGAATCTGCAGATTAGATGGCAAGTGCTCCACCACAATAGCGGTGATGGGGACCGTACCTTCTTTTGTCTTGACTTGGAGAGTGACGACATCATGAGGGGCTGCCACGCCCTGCTGGTTGATTCCATTGATGGCAATCTCGACCTGGGAATGTGGTATGCATTGTAGTTTCTGTACTACTGATTTAGAAATTAAAGACTTCTGCGATCCGGCGTCGTATAGCGTTCTAAGAGTAAGGGTGTTAGCCCCGCTGGATACGATCAAATCGGCCAATGGGAGCGCCATACCTTTACCCCCGGAACATAGAGCAGCATAATGGCCTGATGCGGGGCCCCCTGAGGGTCCTGGGGCCTGCGGGTCTGGTTGCTGTCGTGGGTGGCTGCCAGCTCGAGAGATTGGTTGAGGGCAGAATACGACGTGGTGGTCCGGTGCCCTGCAACGGAAACAGGCCCTAGCGTACTGACAGTCTGCTGTGGCATGATTTTCCGCTAGGCATCTTTCACACCAGCCGCGACTCCTAACCACTGTTAGTCTCATCTCTGGCGTTGTAAGCATAGTACATTCAGATGGGAAGTGCTCCTCCTTGCAGAACCGACAACTTCGCTTGTCCGGTCTGGCCGGGTTCCTGTCCTGCCTCGGAGGCTGGTTCTTGGGAAATGCTGGTTTATTTCCCGTAGTGCTTAACACTGTGGAAGTTTTCTGCTTGTTGTTACCGCTCGGTCGTTTATCCACGTAACCCCTCGAAGCTTCCTCCCTCCTTTGGGGGTCGGGATTGGTCTTTGGTTTGTTCGTGAAAGGTTTGGCGGCCTGCAAGAATCCGAGGGCCTGGTCAACCAGGTCCAATACTGATTGGATCGTCCAGGTTTTACGCGCGTCGGCCCAAGGAATTCTGTCCTTAACTTCCGCTGGCAGTTTGAAAGATAGCTGGGTCCCTAGGATAATGGAACAACCCCGACAGTCCCCAATTACTTCTTGGTTCTTCAGAGACTCTGTGAAGCAAGTCACGTCAGCTTTGAACTTGAAGAGATCGGCGTAAGTATGTTTAGGGCTAGGGAGCCCGCCTAACCGGGCAATGAGGGTCTCTATGAGCTTTGACTTGTCGCCATAGTTGTTCTTGAGAAGAGATAGCGCAATGCTATAGTTTTCTCCCCTCACTGCGAACCCTGATATTAATTGTTTGGCATCCCCACGCAAGCTCTGGAGTAAAGCGTGGAGTTTTTCGATGGGATCATAATTATGTCCGTTAACCATGGCTTCAAATGACTCTATATAGCTAGCGAACTCCAGAGGGTCCCCGCCGAAGGTAGGCAGGTTCCTGGTGGGGGCCTTGAAAAGCGTGGGAGCCCGCCGACCCCCCGAACAACAAGAGGCTCTCGATGGTGAAGGGGATCGACTCGTTCTGTGACTGACCCTCTCTCTAGCGGTTAACGTGTTGTTGCCGGAATTGATCGCTTTACGGATTGCTAGATGAAGCCTCCTAATCTCCGCACAATCATCTAAATACTCGTCGTGATCCAAGGCGTCTTGAATGACGATATTCGTCTCTTCCAGCTGGTTAAGAGTCGCCTCTAAAGTCTGTACTAGTGCTAAGATGTCTCCGGCCGAAGAGTCCGGTCTTCCCACTAGCTCTTTCATCTCCG
This sequence comes from Trachelipus rathkii, assembly GCA_015478945.1. Taxonomy (NCBI): domain Eukaryota; kingdom Metazoa; phylum Arthropoda; class Malacostraca; order Isopoda; family Trachelipodidae; genus Trachelipus; species Trachelipus rathkii. The sequence goes on from JABUQX010008318.1 coordinate 8,766, forward strand.
TCATGTACGCAGATGCATCCTGCCTGAGAGCTTCCCGCTGTCGCTCGGCTAGTCTTATTCGCTTGGGCTTGTTTCTCTGATTTTGTTGCTGGCCTCTATTTTGTTGGTTACCCTGGATCGGGGTCGAATTCAAGTCTGCCGGAGGGGGTGTCCCGGGAGGATTCCCCTCTTCTGCGTTGGTGTCGCTGCGGCCGCCCCCCATGAGTACCGTGTATGCGCGTACGCACTCGTATCAAAGGAAAGCGAAAAGAAAAAAATTCCTTTCAGTACGAACCACTGACGACGGCGTCGCTGCGCCGCGGCCAGTAAGGGGTTGTGTGCGAAAGATCTCTAGGAATGCTCCAATACCCTTAAACACACAATAATCGTACTATGTTATCAAAAAAAAAATTTTCTCCTGTGTTTTACTTCCTGAAAATAAGTGAGGGGTAGGAGCGATAGAAAGCGCATGCAGGTAAAAGCGTTGCAGAGAAACTTAAAACTATGGCTTAGTGTCTAATCTTAGACTAACTTATGACTAAGCTCATACAAGACTACAAAAAAAAAAAAAAAAAAAAAAAAAAATATATACACAAACAAAAATTCACCAGACTTACTTTATGTTTTCCTGGTTTATGGGGAATATATAGTGCGGCGCAGAGTCCTGTGCCAAAGTTAGGCAGAAAATGTTCTCAAATTTGATTTTAATACAGATAGTATCAATAATATCAATATTAATAATAATTAAGGCTGATAAATTGTTAAAATAAAAAAAAAAAAAAAAAAAATAAATAAAAATAATACACACTAAAGCGTGTGTGTATGGCTGGGTGTGTGTGCGAGTGTATCCGTGTGTGAATACACAACACGACTATAAACAAAAGAAAGCAAAAACTATGTAAAAAGGGTAAAAAAGGAACACTACACACGGATGGAGTGTGTGTGGGCGTGTATGTGACTGTGTGTGTGACTGTGTCTATACAGAAACTCCACACAGATGCAATACACACCAATAGACAAATGAAAACAAAAAATATATAAAAAAGGTAAAAAAGGAACCTTACACACGTATGGAGTGTGTATGGTCGTGTATGTGACTGTGTGTGTGACTGTATGTCTATACAGAAACTCCACACAGATGCAATACACAACAATAGATAAATGAAAAAAAAAAATATATAAAAAAGGTAAAAAGGAACCTTACACACGTATGGAGTGTGTATGGTCGTGTATGTGACTGTGTGTGTGACTGTATGTCTATACAGAAACAACAAACACCAATTTCAATGAAATAAAAATAAAAAGGTAAAAAAGGAACCTTACACACGTATGGAGTGTGTATGGTCGTGTATGTTGTGTGACTGTATATCTATACAGAAACTCCACACAGATGCAATACACAACAATAGATAAATGAAAATAAAAAAAATATAAAAAGAAAAAGGAACCTTACACACGTATGGGGTGTGTATGGTCGTGTATGTGTGTGTGTGGCTGTATGTCTATACAGAAACTCCACACAGATGCAATACACAACATGAAAACAAAATATATAAAAAAGATTAAAAAGGAACCACACACGTATGGAGTGTGTATGGTCGTGTATGACTGTGTGTGGCCGACTGTATGTCGCCACAAGAAGCTCCACACAGATACATCACAATAATGAACAAATGAAAACAAAAAAATATATAAAGGTAAAAAGACACGTATGGGGTGTGTATGGTCGTGTATGTGACTGTGTGTGTGACTGTATCTATACTAAAAACTCTTACAGATGCAATACAACAATAGACAAATAGAGCCAAAAATATATCGAAGCTGAACCTTACACACGATAATATGGAGATACTTAATCCATGGGTCGTGTATGTGACTGTCTGGAACAACAATAACAACACACACAAGAAAAAAATCAAGGGGTTGCAGTGGTGTGAATGTTAAATGTATTAGTGATCTATAAAACAACGACAAAACAACACAAGGTTCTAGAATCACAAAAATTCTACACATTATATAATAATAATAATAATAATAATAATAATAATAATAATAATAATAATAATAATAATAATAATAATAATAATAATAATAATAATAATAATAATAATAATAATAATAATAATAATTAATATTAATAACAATCTCAATAATAATAATAATAATAATAATATAACAAAGGAAAAAGAAACTACAGAGAAGGCTAAAACAACGAAATTCGCACAGAAAGCACTGCGCTTCTTCCAATATGTTAAAAAATAGCACCCTCTTCTAATCCTTTCCCAATATGAAGATGTTGCAATATTGCAGAGGAATATATATATATAAATAAGGGAAAAAGAAACTAAAGAGAAGGCTAAAACAACGAAATTCGCACAGAAAGCACTGCGCTTCTTCCAATATGTTAAAAAATAGCACCCTCTTCTAATCCTTTCCCAATATGAAGATGTTGCAATATTGCAGAGGAATATATATATATAAATAAGGGAAAAAGAAACTAAAGAGAAGGCTAAAACAACGAAATTCGCACAGAAAGCACTGCGCTTCTTCCAATATGTTAAAAAATAGCACCCTCTTCTAATCCTTTCCCAATATGAAGATGTTGCAATATTGCAGAGGAATATATATATAAATAAGGGAAAAAGAAACTAAAGAGAAGGCTAAAACAACGAAATTCGCACAGAAAGCACTGCGCTTCTTCCAATATGTTAAAAAATAGCACCCTCTTCTAATCCTTTCCCAATATGAAGATGTTGCAATATTGCAGAGGAATATATATATATAAATAAGGGAAAAAGAAACTAAAGAGAAGGCTAAAACAACGAAATTCGCACAGAAAGCACTGCGCTTCTTTACCCCCCGCGAAGCATATTAATGATAATAATAATAATAATAATAATAATAATAACGACAATAATAATAATAATAATAATAATAATAATAATAATAATAATAACAATAATAATAATAATAATAATAATAATAATAATAATAATAATAATAATAGCATCATATAAACTTTACAAATGGATGTAGCACACAAGTTCTTTTAGTCTGGCAATGTGTTCTGCAACCATGGTTGCAGTCTTTAATATTGCTTCCGATCGGGTTCGTATAAGGGCCAATTTAAATGTCTTGACAATTTAGATAGAGTAAGAAGTTAATGAAAGGAGATGTAAGTGGACTGTATATGTTGGTTTGTGATACTCTATAATTTGTCAATACATTTTCCCAAAGTTCCCACCTTTATTGATTATTCTCTGATAATACTATCATTCGAATAAAGGGATTAAAGGTGGAATTCTCTGGCCAATTTTAGGTATAGTATTTGTGTCATAAAAATATATCATATGAGTGTGGATATATATGCAGGGAGAGATGTTGAGATTCAGTAAGATACCGATCTATTGCACCAATTATCACTCAAACGCGAGAAGAAGAGTTATAACAGATGACCAGAAGGGTCATGAAAGGTTCCACCATGCCCTACGAAGTCGCAATCATATACTTCGTAGACCTGCCGTGTACAGAGTCCCTTTAACAGATATAAAGAAGTCGAATGCATGCCATAGGAGGTAAATGAGAAAGGGGGTTAAAGAAGTCGAAACAAGATTGTTAATGGCTAGGTGTTTACAACTTCAAGATGGTTAGTAATCTACGATAGTTCTACTGAATGGACAGCAATTAGAATGTTGTGTGATTTTAAATTAAGGTGTGGGGTTAGATCCCATTCCTTTGTTGTAATCACAGAGTTGA
>JABUQX010008318.1:17500-25827 GCA_015478945.1 Trachelipus rathkii
TATTTTTGATATATATTTTTTCCTTACTGTATAATTGTGAAATAAGAGATGTATTTGATAAGTGAATGAAAAGGATGGGCGAGGAATGATATTCCATAAATCTACTTCTTTCCTGTTTCTTTCTATTTTTAGTTCACTATTACGTACTATTCTTCCTATTCTGTTCGTAGAGGTTGTTCCAAGTTCATCCTTTCGATTGAAGGTGATTGGTATATGAATGTGTTTTAGACTGTATGACTTATGACTTAATATGTTTATATCTTTTTCTTTTTAGGGATTTATACTTTTTGAGGCGTTTTTCTTGAGGTTTGACTTCAAACAAAAAAACTAACTTTAACGACCAGTGGTTGGACGTCAAACTGAACCCACAGTTTATCTGGTGGTTGAGTAAAGGACCTGATAGTTCCAAATCATACTATAAAGTATGTAAAAAGAACTTTGATCTATCTAACATGGGGCGCCAAGCCGAAGTTTCACATTCAAGAGGGGAAACATTTGAATTTAATCAAAACTAAGCTGGACCAACCATCATTGAAAAACTTTTTTGTTACGTGTTCTAATAATACAAATATTAGTGAATGTGTGCACTGAATTATGCCTATTCCAGTTCAACTTCTAATCATACTCAACCGATTGTAAATGACTCTGAGTGTTCTATTAATAACCAACCAAAATCAGTTTATCAATCAGTTTCATCTTTTTGCATTAAAGATGTTACAAGATCTGAAATACTATGGGCATTAAAGGTAGTGGATGATAAAATGTCTTTAAACTCGTGCGCAAATAGATATAGGGGAAACATTAAATTAATGTTTCCAGATAGTGCGGCAGCTTCAAATTTTAATATGGGGCCGATGAAATGTAAATATGTTATTAACTATGGACTTGCTCCCCATTTTCTAAAAGCAAAGCACAACTACATTCTACTTTGGGCAGTGAAGCTCATTCTAGCGCCTTGAAATTAAAATTCAAATATTTTTGGATGGTGACTTGTCTTTCTAAGAGACTTGCATTAGTTTTTTTCTTCCTTATAGTACCTGGGATCAAAGTTATGTGGGAATTGTGGCAAATTATTAAATTAGGACTGATATTTTCGCATGAAAATGCGACAGTGGAAGGAGGGTTTTCTATAAATTAAGCAATTTTAGTGGAGATCTGAAAGAACATAGTCTGATTTCTCAAAGAACGGTGCACAATGCTATAGGATCTCATGAAAGTATTCATAAAGTTCCTATCACCCAAAAATGTTGACAATGTAAGAGCTGCCCATAGGAGATATGAAGAACACTCTCAAAGAGTCAAAACAGAACCAAAGAAGAAGGAATAAAAAGGTTGAAAAAAAGAAAATTATCCTTACAGATCTATAAACTTGAAGAGCAGAGAAAGATGTTAAAACTGAAAGCTTTGACAGAAAAACGCTATAAAATCAAAAATTCAGATGCTTGAGAAGAAAAAGTTAACCTAAATCTCCCCATTTAGAACTTTTGTGATCACAGTTGACGTTATTCACCTAGGCTATTAATGTAAGCTTTTAATTTATTTTCTTTTTGTATAAATAAAACTTTACTTTTGGAAAAAATAAAAAAGGAGTGCGTTGGACGGCTATGGGGAAGGTATAGACTGATTACTAAAAAAAAAAATATATATATATTTTTTTAAATTCATCGATAGTAGTAGGGAGGGGATTCCGGACAACGGTCGTTTTTACCCCATCTTACCTTGACCTTTTTTGACCTCTTTTACCCCACCCTAAAATTTGGGCAAACCGCATTTTTTGAGCCCAAATTTTTTACCTGACTTGACCTTTTTGGGCCTTGACCTTTTTTCGACCAACCCTTTGGTCTTCCATGGGTCATTTTTGGCCCACGGTATTTTTTGAGAACCCTAATTTTTTGAGAACCCTAATTTTTTGAGAACCCTAATTTTTTGAGAACCCTAATTTTTTGAGAACCCTAATTTTTGGCAACCCTTCGAAGAAGGGTTGCGCCAAACGGTTGCGTCAGCAACCGTTGTACGTATTGCCCCCTATTTTGTGCCCCCCTAATTTTTTCGACCATGGGTCAATTTTTGCCCACGGTAATTTTTGATCTTCCTTTAGGGGCTTAGCCCGTTTTTGATGTCTTAACCTTGTTTGACCATGATATTTCGGCCTTGACCTTGCCAGATACCATGGGTCATTTTTTGCCCACGGTAATTTTTTGCTACGCTTTGGTCTTCCATGGGTCAATTTTGGCCCACGGTAAATTTTTGGCTACCCTTTGGTCTTCCATGGGTCAATTTTGGCCCACGGTAATTTTTGGCTACCCTTTGGTCTTCCATGGGTCACTTTATGGGCTTAGCCCGTTTTTGATGTCTTAACCTTGTTTGACCATGATATTTCGGCCTTGACCTTGCCATATACCATGGGTCAATTTTTGGCCCACGGTAATTTTTACCCACTCGTCCAACCCGTCACATATTTCGTTCCTACTGAACGCATTATGGACCTATCCTAACTTTGAACACCTATAAAAAGTTAAAAAAAAGATAGCGCCACACACACACACACACACACAACACACACCACACCACCCATAACACTTAACACTTATACCAGACATTCACTATGACTTATACACACATCCTATGCACTTACATTTACCATAAGACACTTACACTTATACTCACGTACAAACACACTGCCAACCCTTTGGTCGTCCATGGGTCAATTTTGACGCCACGGTAATTTTTGTCCTTCCTTTAGGGACTTAGCCCTTTTTTTGATGTCTTAAGCTTGTTTGACCATGATATTTCGCCCTTTGACCTTGCCATATACCATGGTCAATTTTTGACCACGCTAACTGATGCTTTGATGGTTCCCACCACCGTAAGAAGTATTAGTGATGTTCTATTAGTTGTTCTATGAGTATTAGATGAGTGCCAGGTGAGTGCCAGGTGAGTGCCAAAGAGTGCCAATGAGTGCCAAGTGAGTGCAATGAGTGCCAAGTGAGTGCCCATAGTGCCAAGTGAGTGCCAAATAGTGCCAACTGAGTGCCACTTTTTTCAAGTCCTTTTCTAGCCTCTCCTGAGCCCCGAATAGCTAATATGGGTGTCTACCCTAGGTTTAAGGTATGAGGATTCGATTGATGTATATTACAGTTGCTAGGATGCTCCCTACTATGAGTTAGTCTTTTTCTAAACACTTATACACACTATGACACTTATAAGCGCTTACACTCTCCATAGACACTTAATTAAACTTATACACACTTACACTCACACTCACACGCAGATGCACTTACACTTACACTCACCACACTCGATATTTTGAAGCCTCAACTTTGAATGCTCAATACTTCGTGCCCACTATAATGCCTCAGCATTTGATGGCCGCAACTTTGATGCTCCATCATAAATGCCTCAGCATTGATGCCTCAACTTTGAAGGTTCGTCTTTGATGACGTCATCTTAGATGCCGTCATCTTTGAGACCATCTATATTGATGATTCATCTTTGAAGAAATCATCTTTGATGGCTCATCTCTACCCTACATCAAAGAACAGAGTTAATATTAATGTCTAACCTATGTTATAAGCTGATCACCAGGACGCGCAGCATGATCTCTCCGCGTGAAGTCCCACGAACCCGCACCCACAGGTGAACCGCCGCGCGAATGAAAAATATATATACTTTAAGTCATTCATTTATTTCATGCTTAAGCATTTTTATTAAAAACATTTTCGCGAACGCTAAAACTGTAACTCATTACAGACCTATTATTTAACACATATATTTATTAACATTATTTTTACTTAATACTTTTTACTTAATACTTTTTAATTTATAAATTTTTAAAAATTGTATGTAAGAAGAAAAAAACCAGAGTGCCTGATATATAAACTTTTATTTTACTACAACTGTACGAAATTTTATTAAAAAACATTAACATTAACATACCTTAAAAGCAGTAAATCAAGTAAATCAAATAAAGGTGTTGCCTAACACCAAGAGGGGATTAGTATGCTTTTGTTTACTGCTTTACTGCTTTAACTCATGTTTTAAACTGCTTTAACTCAATAGTTTTACTGTTTTAAGCTTATATGTTTTAACTGCTTTAACTCAAGCATATTTATTTAACATTACATACCTAATTAAAGGCAGTAAATCGTAAATCATAGAGGGTTACCTAACACCTAGGGGGGTTAGTATGCTTTTGGTTTACTGCTTTACTGCTTTAACTTCATGTTTTTTAACTGCTTTAACTCTGTTTTACTGCTTTAACTCATATGTTTTACTGCTTTAATCACATATTCATTAACATTACATACCTTAAAACAGTAATCAGTAAATCAATAGAGGTGTGCCTAACACCAAGGGGGGATTAGTATGCTTTGTTTTACTGCTTTACTGCTTAATATCATTTTTTACTGCTTTAACTTTCTGCTTTAAACTCGCTTATTAACGTTTCGCTGCTTTACTGCTTTTTAACTTTCCTGCCTTTAACTGCTTTAACTTTCTGTTTTAATGCCGGTTTTAACTCATATATTTATTAACATTATGTTTTTTATTTTGTTTTAATACTTTTTATTTATTTATATTATTTTTATTATTTTTATTATTTTTTATTATTTTATTATTTATTTTTAATTTTATTATTTACTTAGTGTTATTTTACTTCATGCCTATTGTTATTATTATTTAGAACACACACACACACACACACACACTACACACACACACCCACTTACACTTATACACACACATTCGCTATGACACTTATACACACATTCATATGACACTTATTCACCCATAGACATTTACATTTACACTTATACACACAGATTTTAACTATGACACTTATACACACAATTCACTATGACACTAACATTTACCCATAGACACTTACATTTACACTACACAGTCAGTCCCACAACAGATTTACTTACACTCTGCACACGATTTCTTACACACAGATTTACCTACACTCACACACCCAGATTTACTTTTCACACACAGATTTTACTTACACACACACACACACACACACACCACTCACCTAACACATATAACGTATAATTTATTAAAACAGTTTTATGTTTTAATTAAACACGTACATTTATATTACTCCCATTCAGATATACTAAAATTATCAAGTTTCTTAAAAGCTTCTATAATACTCAATCATTACCTTTTTGACAAAGAATTTATTATTAACTGTTATACTTTTTGTTTATAATTTTATAACTATCAAGTTTTAAAATAACTTTTTACTAAAATTTTATGAAAATTTTAAATTAAAACATATATTTTACGTATACCTTAAAGCAATAAGTCAGTAACTCAGTAAAGGTCAGTCCTAGCACTCTACACCAAGCCCTATGGCCACGTTTTGTTCTAACTTGACTTACTGCCTTTACATCATCTTTAGCCATGTATTAAGTAAAAAAGAAGCAAAATAAGTTCTTCTCTGGCTAACATAACATGTATTTTTATTAAAATCTTTCTAAGTTCTTATTTAAAAAATAACAATTATTCACTTACATTTATATTACTCGATGTTAACTAAAAAATTTTCAAAGTTTTTTAAATAATTCGGGTTTTCTTTATTATTATTATTATTATCTATGTACATTGACAATCGACTCCCGAGAAAACACAACAACCCGCAACTCCTTACAGATACGAACCTGACCTCTCTCTGAAAATGTGTTGTAGGAATCCATTTTGTATCCCGGAGCGATTAAGCTAATTCCCAGGTCAAATATTATTTCAGAACTGACCTTTTTTCTTGTAAAAATTGGTGCAATAAACTACGTTAGGCCTAAATTTTAGGCCTAAATTTAGGATAAGCCTTTTTGTAGATGGGCTAAATTTAATCCTAATACCAGGTCAAAAGGTATTCCAGTATAGGACAAGAATCATTGTTATTATTTATTTTTATAATTATTTCAAAACTGGAAACATGTTGGATCGGTAAGATCCTTTAAGCAGGTAAAAAGGAAATGTTTCTTACTTGTGATTGGTCGGAGTAATCCTTATCTCTATATGACCTCGTATGTGATTGTCGAGATTTTTATCGTCTTTTGAAATTAACTTTGTTCTTTAAACTTGTATTTGAGCAGGTGTGGTGTTTTATTATCTTTTAGACCCAAACTCATTTTAAAATCATAGTCATTTTAGCTTTTAAGCGTGCACAAGTTATTTGATTTGTATTAAAAGTGTTTTATTTTTAACTAAGTGTATATCATATTTTTAATAAATACTTACATTGAGGAATAATTATTAAATTTCACTAGAATAGATAATAATTATTCATCTACAGTTTATAAGCTAACCACCCAAAAGGGCCTCAGGCATTATAGCCCCACCGCGCAAAAGGCAGCCAACCCGCACCCCGCTGGTGCGCCCCGCCGCTCCCCGCTCGCCGCGTCGCCGCAGGCGGCATATTTCCGCGTACCGCCGCCGCGTGCGCCCCGAGGCGCATATTCCCGGCGCGAATTATTAATTTCTAGAAACGACAAACACACACACACACACACACCAACACACCACACACACTCACACATACACACACACACACACACACTCACTTACACATATAACGTGTAATTTATTAAAACATTTTATTTTATCATTATACTTGGTGTTATTTACTTCATGCCTATTGCCCTTTTTTTTTTAATTAAAAATTTAATTTTAGAAAAACACACCAAATAAAACCGCCGCCAACGCGCACAGCACACATACCACAACACATACACACACAACACACACCACACGCAACTCACTTACACATATAACCTATAATTTATTAAAACATTTTTTTTTATTTTATTATTATACTTAAGTGTTATTTACTTCATGCCTAATGTTATTATTATTTAGAACACACATGCACACACGACACGCACACACACACAACCACACACACACACACACACCCACCCACACACACACACACATACGCCCTTACACACACGCACCCACCCACTCGATATTTTGATGCCTCAACATTGATACCTCAGCTTTGATGCCCTCAACTTTGATGGCTCAGTTTTGATGCTCAACTTTGATGCTCAGCTTTTGATACTCAACTTTGATGCTTCTATTTTTGATTGCCTCAGCTTTGGTGCCTCAACTTCAATAACTTAAGCTTTGGTACTCAGCTTTGGTGGTTTCATCTTTGTTTATGACTCATCTTTGATGGCGTCATCTTTGATACCACCTAATATTGATGATTCATCTTATAAGCAGTTACACTTAACATAAGACACTTACATTACACTTATACACGCATAAACTATAATCTCTTATTCACACATACTGCAGCATACACATAGACCTTACGCTCTCCCAATAGACACTTAAACTCACACACAATATTAATATATATATATATATATATATATATATATATATATTATCTATATATATATATATATATATATATAATATATAATATATATATAATATATATATATATATAATAATATATTTTCATTCGCCGCGCGGAAATCTTGCGCCTGCGGGCGCACGCGGCTTGCGGTTACGCCGGAAATATTGCGCCCTGGGGCGCACGCGCGGCGGGAACGCGGTGGGGGCGCACCAGTGGGTGCGGGGTTGGCTGCCTTTGCGGGTGGGGCTCATGCTGAGCCCTGGTGGTTAGCTTAATGAACTAGTGAATTAATTATTATCTATTCTAGTGAAATTAATAATTATTCCTCAATGTAAGTATTTATTATAAATATGATATACACTTAGTAAAAATAAAACATTTTTAATACAAATCAGATAACTTGTGCACCGCTTAACAGCTAAAACGACTATGATTTTAAAATGAGTTTGGGTCTAAAAGATAATAAAACACACCTGCTCAAATACAAGTTTAAAGAAAAAAGTTAATTTTCAAAAGACACGATAAATTAATTCTCGACCAATCACATACCGAGGTCATATAGGATAAGGATTACTCCGAACCAATCACAAGTAAGGAAAACATTTCCTCTTTACCTGCTTAAAGGATCTTACCGATCCAGCAGTTTCAGTTTGAAATATATTTATAAAAATAATAATAACATTGATTTCTTGTCTATACTGGAATTACCTTTTGACCTGGTATTAGGATTAAATTAGCCCAGGTACAAAAAGGCTTATCCTAAATTTAGGCCTAAATTTAGGCCTAACGTAGTTATTGCACCACATTTTACAGAAAAAGGTCAGTTTGAAATATATTTTGACCTGGAATTAGGCCTAAATCGCCCCGGGATACAAAAAGGATTATCCTACAACACATTTTACAGAGAGAGGTCAGTTTCGTATCTGTAAGGATTGCGGGTTGTTGTGTTTTC
>JABUQX010008319.1:2500-15000 GCA_015478945.1 Trachelipus rathkii
CCAATCAACGTAAGAAGTATCTAGTGATGTTCTATTAGTGTTCCATGAGTATTAGATGAGTGCCAGGTGAGTGCCAGGTGAGTGCCAAGTGAGTGCCAATGAGTGCCAATGAGTGCCAAGTGAGTGCCACATAGTGCCAAGTGAGTGCCACATAGTGCCAAGTGAGTGCCACATAGTGCCAACTGAGTGCCACTTTTTCAAGCCTTTTCTAGCCTCCCTTGACAGCCCTAATAGGGGTGTCTACCCCTAGGTAATAAGGTATGAGGAATCGATTGGTGTATATTACAATCTGCTAGAATGCTTCCTACTATGAGTTAGTATTTTTATAACACCTTATAATCACTTACACTCAGACACTTTACATTAAACTCATAAGGCCACTTACACTCACACCCACAACACATACCTTACACTTACACTCACACACTGATATTTTGATGCCTCAGCATTACTGCCCCTTGCATTGATGCTCAGCATTAATGTTCAGCAATGATGCCTCCTCAACTTGAAGGTCTTCATCTTTGATGATCATCTTTGATGACGTCGTCTTTGATACCATCTATATTGATGATTCATCTTTTGATGAAATCACCTTTGATGGCTCATCTCTTCCCACCTACATCATAGAACAGAGTTAATATTAATGTCTTCCCAAGTTCATAAGCTGCCCACCAGGCCGCAGCAAGCCCCCTCCCCGCAAAGGATGGAGGCCCCGCACCCGCAGGTGCGACCCGCCGCGCGAATGTATAAGTCATTCATTTTATTTCATACTAAACATTTCAAAGAATTTCGTTTCAAATATACTTATGAGTCATTCATTTTTATTTCATACTTAAACATTTTTATTAAAAACATTTTCGCCAACCTAAAACTGTAACTCATTACAGACCTATTATTTAACACATATATTTATTAACATTATTTTTATTTCTCTAATACCTTTTTACTTAATACTTTTAATTTATAAATTTAAAAATTGTATGTAAGAAGAAAAAAATTCAGAGTGTCTGATATATAAACATTCATTTTACTAAAATTTTATGAAATTTTATTAAAACATATACTTTACATACCTTAAAGCAGTAAATAAAACAATAGAGGTGTTATTGGCCTAACACCTAGGGATTAGTATGCCTTGTTTTACTGCTTTACTGCTTTTAATTAATCATCTACATTTTAACCTTCATGTTTTACTGTTTAACTCTGCTTTACTGCTTTAACTCATGTTTTTACTGCTTTAACTCTCTGCTTTACTGTTTTAACTCTGCTTTACTGTTTTAACTTTCTGCTTTATTGTTTTAATGCGTATATTTTCTCACATTGTATTTTACTATATTTTTTATTTTGTTTTAATACTTTTTATTTATTATTTCTATTTTTATTTTTGTTTTAATACTTTTTTATTTTTAGTTTGTAATGTAAGAATAAAAACACAGAGTTTCGGTTATATAAACATTTTATTTTAATAAAATTGTAAGAAATTTTATTAAAACATATACTTTACATACCTTAAAGCAGTAAAGCAGTAAAACAATAGAGGTGTTATTACCTAACACCTAGGATTACTATGCTTTTGTTTTACTGCTTACTGCTTTAACTTTCTGCTTTTACTGCTTTAACTCATGTTTCTACTGCTTTAACTTTCTGCTTACTGCTTAACTCATGTTTTTACTGCTTTAACTTCTGCTGGCTGTTTTAACTCTGCTTTACTGTTTAACTCATATATTTATTAACATTATGTTTTCTTTTTTTTTATTTTGTTTTAATATACTTTTTATTTTTTATTTCAATTTTTATTTTAGTTTTAATACTTTTGTATTATAATTTTGTATGTAAGAATAAAAACACACAGAGTTTTCGGCTCATAAACATTTTATTTGAAATAAATTGTACGAGTGAATAATATAAATGTAGATGATTAATTAAAAGCAGTAAAGCAGTAAACAAAAGAGGTGTTATTACCTAACACCTAGGGGATTAGTATGCCTTTGTTTTACTGCTTACTGCTTTAACTTCGTTTTACTGCTTTAACTCATGTTGTTGCTTTTAACTCTTCTGTTTTACTGTTTAACTTTCTGCTTTAATGTTTTTAACTTTCTGCTTTTACTGTTTTTAACTTTCTGCTTTTACTGTTTTTAATCATATGTTTATTAACATGTTTTTTTATTTTGTTTTTTAATACTTTTATTTATTTTATTATTATTTTTATTTATTTATTATTATTTTTATTATTTTTATTATTTTTATTTTTATTATTTTTATTATACTTAGTGTTATTTACTTCATGCCTATTGTTATTATTATTTAGAATACACATACACACACACACACACACACACACACACACACACACACACTTACACTTATACACACATTCACTATGACACTTATACACACATTCACTATGACACGTACATTTACCATAGACACTTACATTTACACTTATACACATGCGGTCACAACACACACACACACACACACACACACACACACACACACATATACACACATTCACTATGATACTTATACACACTACTTTCACTATGACACTTACATTTGTCCATAGACACTTTCATATTTACATCTTACACCACACAGATTTGTTTCTACACTGACAATAGATTTACTTACACTCTCACACAGATTTACTTACACACTCACACAGATTTACGTACACACACAGATTTACTTTTTACATTTTCAGATATTGTTTCACGTTTATTATTCACCCACGCACACTCACTTTTACACATATAACGTATAATTAAACATTTTATGTTTTAATTAAACACGTACATTTATATTACTCATTCAAATATAACTAAAATTATTTCAAAGTTTCTTAAAACTTCTATAATAAATCAATCATTATCTTTGAACAAAGAATTTATTATTAACTGTTAATACTTTTTGTTTATAAATTTTATAACTATCAAGTTTTAAAATAACTTTTACTAAAATTTTATGAAATTTTATTAAAAACATATATTTTACGTACCTTAAAGCAATAAATCAGTAAATCAGTAAGGTCAGCCCCTAGCACCCCTCTACATCAAGCTATGCCACGTTTTGTTCTATTGACTTACTGCTTTACATCATCTTTAACCATGTAATAAGTATAAAATAACAAAATAAGTTCTTCTCTGCTAACATAACATAACATGTATTTTATTAAAATCATTCTAAGTTTTTATTTAAAAATAACAATTATTCACTTACATTTATATTATTCACTCGATGTTAACTAAAAATATTTCAAAGTTTTTTAAATAATTCGGGTTCTTTATTATTATTATCTATGTACATTGACAATCCATCACGAGAAAACACAACAACCCGCACTCCTTACAGATACGAAACTGACCTCTCTCTGTAAAATGTGTTGAAATAACTACTTTAGGATAATCCTTTTTGTAACCCGGGGCGATTTAAGCCTAATTCCAGGTCAAAATATATTTCAAACTGACCTTTTTCTGTAAAATGTGGTGCAATAACTACGTTAATTTAGGCCTAAATTTAGGATAAGCCCTTTTGTAGACGGGCTAATTTAATCCTTAATACCAGGTCAAAAGGTAATCCGCGTATAGACAAGAATCATTGTTATTATTTTTAAAAATATATCTCAAACTGAAACATGCTGGATCGGTAAGATCCTTTAAAAGCAGGTAAAAAGGAAATGTTCTCCTTACTTGTGATTGGTCGGGGTAATCCTTATCTCTATATGACCTCGTATGTGATTGGTCGAGAATTATTTTATCGTCTTTTGAAAATTAACTTTGTTCTTTAAACTTGTATTTGAGCAGGTGTGTGTTTTATTATCTTTTAGACCCAAACTCATTTTAAAATCATAGTCATTTTAGCTGTTAAGCGGTGCACAAGTTATCTGATTTGTATTAAAAGTGTTTTATTTTTACTAAGTGTATATCATATTTATAATAAATACTACATTGAGGAATAATTATTAATTTCACTAGAATAGATAATAAATAATTACCAGTTCATGTTAACTCACCAGGGCTCAGCATGAGGTCCCACCCGCAAAGGCAGCCAACCCCGCACCCGCTGGTGCGTCCCGCCGCGTCCTCTGCCTGCCGCGTGCGTGCGCCCGCAGGCGCAATATTTCCGCGTTCCTGCCCCGCGCGCGCCCGCAGGCGCAATATTTCCGTGTAACCCCCCGCGCGCCCGCAGGCGCAATATATCCCCGCGCGAATATATATATATATATATATATATATATATATATATATATATATATATATATATATATATATATATATATATATATATATATATATATATATATATATATATATATATATATATATATATATATATATATATATATATATATATATTGTTTGTGTGTGTGTGTGTGTGTGAGTGTAAGTGTCTATGTGTATTTGCATATGTGTGAATAAGAGATATAGTGTATGTGTGCATAAGTGTAAGTGTAAGTTTCTATGGTAAGTGTAACTGCTTATAAGATGAATCATTAATATAGGTGGTATCAAAGATGACGCAATCAAAGATGAGTCATCAAAGATGAACCACCAAAGCTGAGATACCAAAGCTAAGTTATTAAAGTTGAGGCATCAAAGCTGAGGCATCAAAAGCTGAGGCATCAAAGTTGAGGCATCAAAAGCTGAGACATCAAAGTTGAGGCATCAAAACTGAGGCGTCAAAGTTGAGGCAACAAAAGCGGAGCCATCAAAGATGGGGCATCAAAATATCGAGTGGGTGGGATCGTATGTGTAAGTGTGTATGTGTGTGTATGTGTGTGTGTGTGTGTTTGGCGTGTGTGTATGTATGTGTGTTCTAAATAATAATAACAATAGGGAAGAAGTAAAAAAAGTATAATTAAAACTAAAATGTTTTAATAAATTATACGTTATATGTGTGTGTGAGTGTGTGTGTGTGTGTGTGTGTGTGTGTGTGTGTGTGTGTGTGTGTGTGTGTGTGTGTGTGTGTGTGTGTGTGAGTGTGTGCATGTGTGTTCTAAATAATAACAATAGGCATGAAGTAAATAACACTAAGTATAATAATGAAATAAAAATAAAATGTTTTAATAAATTATACGCTATATGTGTAAGTGAGTGTGCGTGTGAGTGGGTGTGTGTGTGTGTGTGTGTGTATGTGTGCGTGTGTGTTTGTGTATGTGTGTTCTAAATAATAACAATAGGCATGAAGTAAATAACACTAAGTATAATAATAAAATAAAATGTTTTAATATATTATATGTGTGTGTGAGTGTGTGTGTGTGTGTGTGTGTGGGTGTGTGTGTATATATGTGTGCGTGTGTGTGTGTGTGTGTATGTGTGTTCTAAATAATAATTCGCGCGGAAATATTGCGCCTGCGGGCGCACGCGGCGGGCGGGAACGCGGAAATATTGCGCCTGCGGGCGCACGCGGCGGGCGGGGACGCGGCGGGACGCACCAGCGGGTGCGGGGTTGGCTGCCTTTGCGGGTGGGGCTCATGCTGAGCCCTGGTGGTTAGCTTATGAACTAGTGAATTAATTATTATCTATTCTAGTGAAATTAATAATTATTCCTCAATGTAAGTATTTATTATAAATATGATATACACTTAGTAAAAATAAAACACTTTTAATACAAATCAGATAACTTGTGCACCGCTTAACAGCTAAAATGACTATGATTTTAAAATGAGTTTGGGTCTAAAAGATAATAAAACACACACCTGCTCAATAAGATTAAGAACAAAGTTAATTTCAAAGATGATAAAATAATTCTCGACCAATCACATACGAGGTCATATAGAGATAAGGATTACCCCGACCAATCACAAGTAAGGAAAACATTTCCTTTTTACCTGCTTAACCCTTTCGCTGAGCCAGCTAAGTCAGAGTTTGAAATTTTTTTTTTAAATTAATACGCTAACAATTGATTTGTCTATAAGTACATGAATTACCTTTGACTCCGTATTAGGATTAACAGTCTGTCTACAAAAAGGCAGATTATCCTAAATTTAGGGCCTAAATTAGCCTAGAATAGTTGGTTGCACCATTTTACAGAAAAAGGTCATTAAATATATTTGACCTGAATTAGGGCTTTTAAATCGCCCGTTACAAAAGGCGATTTCTATCCTAAATTTAGACCTAAAGTAGTTGGTTTCAACACATTTTTACAGAGAGGAATGGGTTTCGTATCTGTAATATGTATGTTAGGTTTCGTGATGATTGTCAATGTACATGATAATAATAATAATAATAAAGAAAACCCGAATTATTAAAAACTTTGAAATATTTAGTTAACATCGAGCGAATATAAATGTAAGTGAATAATTGTTATTTTTAAATAAAAACTTAGAATGATTTTAATAAAATACATGTTATGTTAGCAGAGAAGAACTTATTTTGTTATTTTATACTTATTACATGTCTTAAAGATGATGTAAAGCAGTAAGTCAAGAGAACAAAATCTGTAGATAGTTTCTGATGTAGAGGGGTTAGGCTGACCTACTGATTTAATGATTTATTAGTTTAAGGGTACGTAAAATATATGCTTTTAATAAAATTTCATAAAATTTTTTAGTAAAAGTTATTTTAAAACTTGATAGTTATAAAATTTATTTATAAACAAAAAGTATTAACAGTTAATAATAAATTCTTTGTTCAAAGATAATGATTGATTTATTATAGAAGTTTTAAGAAACTTTGAAATAATTTTAGTTATATTTGAATGAGTAATATAAATGTACGTGTTTAATTAAAACATAAAATGTTTTAATAAATTATACGTTATATGTGTAAGTGAGTGTGTGTGTGTGTGTGTGTGTGTGTGTGTGTGTGTGTGTGTGTGTGTGTGTGTGTGTGTGCAAGTGTAAGTAAATCTGTGTGTAAGTATTTCTGTGTGTGAGTGGCAAATCTGTGTGAGTGTAAAATCTGTGTCAGTGTAAGTAAATCTGTGTGTGTGTGTAAGTGTAAATGTAAGTGTCTATGGTTAAATGTAAGTGTCATAGTGAATGTGTGTATAAGTATCATAGTGTGTGTATAAGTGTAAGTGTGTGTGTGTGTGTGTGTGTGTGTGTGTGTGTGTGTGACCACATGTGTATAAGTGTAAATGTAAGTGTCTATGGGTAAATGTAAGTGTCATAGTGAATGTGTGTATAAGTGTCATAGTGAATGTGTGTATAAGTGTAAGTGTGTGTGTGTGTGTGTGTGTGTGTGTGTGTGTGTGTATGTGTGTTCTAAATAATAATAACAATAGGCATGAAGTAAATAACACTAAAAAAAATAAAATAATAAAATAAAATAATAAAAATAATAAAATAATAATAAAATAAATAAAAATAATAATAAAATAAATAAAAAAGTATTAAAACAAAATAAAAACATAATGTTAATAAATATATGAGTTAAAACAGTAAAGCAGAAAGTTAAAGCAGTAAAGCAGAAAGTTAAAGCAGTAAAGCAGAAAGTTAAAGCAGTAAAACATGAGTTAAAGCAGTAAAGAAGTAAAGCAGTAAAGCAGTAAAACAAAGGCATACTAATCCCCAGGTGTTGGGTAATAACACCTCTTATTGTTTTACTGTTTTTACCGTTTACGGTGGTCGTAAAGTATCGGAATGTATTACAATTTCGTACAATTTAGATAGCAAATGTTTATATACGAAACTCTGTGTGTTTTTATTCTTACATTACAAATTAAAAATAAAAAAGTATTAAAAAAAAAATAAAAATAGAAATAATAAATAAAAAGTATTAAAACAAAATAAAAAATATAAAAGAAAACATAATGTTAATAAATATATGAGATAAAGCAGCAAAGCAGAGAGTTAAAGCAGTAAAGCAGAGAGTTAAAGCAGTAAACATGAGTTAAAGCAGTAAAGCAGAAAGTTAAAGCAGTAAACATGAGTTAAAGCAGTAAAATAGCAGTATAGCAGTAAAGCAGTAAAACAAAGGCATACTAATCCCCTTAGGTGTTAGGTAATAACACCTCTATTGTTTTTACTGCTTTACTGCTTTAAGGTATGTAAGTATGTTTTTAATAAAATTTCGTACAATTTTATTAAAATGTTTATATAACTAAACTCTGTGTTTTTATTCTTACATTACAAATTAAAAATAAAAAGTATTAAAACAAAAATAAAAAAAGAACAAATAAATCAAGAGTATTAAAACAAAATAAAAAACATAATGTTAATAAATATATGAGTTAAAGCAGTAAAGCAGAGAGTTAAAACAGTAAAGCAGAGAGTTAAAACAGTAAAGCAGAGAGTTAAAGCAGTAAAAACATGAGTTAAAGCAGTAAAGCAGAAAGTTAAAGCAGTAAAACATGAGTTAAAGCAGTAAAGCAGTAAAAGTAAAAGGTGTTTTACATACTCTATGTAATCTTAGGTGTTAGGTAACACTCCCATGCATCGTTTAATGCTTAAGGTATGTAAAGTATATGTTTTTAATAAAATTTCGTACACTTGTAGTAAAATGAATGTTTATATATCAGACACTGGTTTTTTTCTTCTTAACTTTTAAAAATTTATAAATTAAAAGTATTAAGTAGAAAGTATTAAGTAAAATAATGTTAATAAATATATGTGTTAAATAATAGGTCTGTAATGAGTTACAGTTTTAGGTTCGCGAAAATGTTTTTAATAAAAATGTTTAAGTATGAAATAAAAATGAATGACTCGTAGTATATTTGAAACGAAATTCTTTGAAATGTTTAAGTATGAAATAAAAATGAATGACTTATAGTATATATATTTTTCATTCGCGTCGGCGGGTCGCACCTGTGGGTGCGGGGCCTCCATCCTTTGCGGGGAGGGGGCTTGCTGCGCCCTGGTGGGCAGCTTATGAACTTGGGAAGACATTAATATTAACTCTGTTCTATGATGTGGGAAGAGATGAGCCATCAAAGGTGATTTCATCAAAGATGAATCATCAAATAGATGGTATCAAAGATGACGTCATCAAAGATGAGTCATCAAAGATGAACCTAAAGTTGAGGCATCATTGCTGAGGCAATGCTGAGGCATCAATGCTGAGGCATTAATGCTGAGGCATCAAATATCGAGTGTGTGAGTGTAAGTGTAAGTGTATCTGTGTGTGGGTGTGAGTGTAAGTGTATATGGGTTAGTGTAAGTGTCTATGGCGAGTGTAAGTGCTTATAAGTGTTATAAAAATACTAACTCATAGTAGGAAGCATTCTAGCAGATTGTAATATACACCAATCGATTCCTCATACCTTATTACCTAGGGGTAGACACCCATATTAGGGCTATTCTAGGCTCAGGGGAGGCTAGAAAAGGCTTGAAAAAAGTGGCACTCAGTTGGCACTATGTGGCACTCACTTGGCACTATGTGGCACTCACTTGGCACTCATTGGCACTCACTTGGCACTCATTGGCACTCATTGGCACTCACTTGGCACTCACCTGGCACTCACCTGGCACTCATCTAATACTCATAGAACACTAATAGAACATCACTAGATACTTCTTACGGTGATTGGGAACCATCAAAGCCATCAAGTTAGCGTGGGTCAAAATTGACCCATGGTATATGGCAAGGTCAAAGGCTAAATATCATGGTCAAACAAGGTTAAGACATCAAAAAAGGGCTAAGTCCCTAAAGGAAGGACAAAAAATTACCGTGGGTCAAAATTGACCCATGGAATACCAAAGGGTTGGTTGAAAATTACCGTGGGCAAAAAATGACCCATGGAATACCAAAGGGTTGGTCGAAAATTACCGTGGGCAAAAAATGACCCATGGAAGACCAAAGGGTACCCAAAAATTTCCGTGGGCCAAAATTGACCCATGGAAGACCAAGGGTTGGTCGAAAAATTAGGGTTGCCAAAAGACTCCACGGAAGACCAAAGGTTGGTCACCGAAATATCATGGTCAAACAAGGTAACGACATCAAAAAGGGCTAAGCCCCTAAAGGAAGATCAAAAATTACCGTGGGCAAAAATTGCCCACGGTCGAAAAAAATTAGGGGGCGTAAAATAGGGGGGTAATACGTACAACGGTTGCTGACGCAACCGTTTGGCGCAACCCTTCTTCGAAGGGTTGCAAAAATTAGGGTTGCCGAAAAAATTAGGGTTGCCAAAAAATTAGGGTTCTCAAAAAATTAGGGTTCTCAAAAAATTAGGGTTCGCGGATTTGTACCAAAAAAAAATTAGGGTTGCCAAAATATTAGGAATTGACCCATTGAAGACCAAAGGGTTGGTCGAAAAAAGGTAAAGTCCCAAAAAGGTCAAAGGCCCAAAAAGGTCAAGGTCAGGTAAAAAATTTGGGCCCAAAAAGGTCAAGTCTAAAGGTCAAACCCAAAAAGGTCAAGTCAGGTAAACAACCTGGGCTCAAAAAGGAAAAGGTCAAAAAAGGTCAGGTAGGTCGGTCAGGTAGGTGGGTTTTTCGTTGGGTGGGTTTTTCGTTGGGTGGGTTTTTTTATCGATATAGACCTCCTACTACTGGACATGATTCAAAAGTTCTAAATATTTTAAATAATTTTTTAAAAATCACATTTATATAAGAAAAAATTCAAAATGAAATATCTCGAAAAGTACGATACTTACAGAAAAACCATTACATATTTGGAATCAGCATTTAAAGGTTCTAAAAATGGAAAAAAAAAAAAAAATATTAGGGGGCTCCGGGGAACATAGAGGGGGACGTTTTCCATACCCCGTAGGAGAGGGGCGGAGGAACCCCCAAATACCAAAGAGCGGGGTTCCGGAGACCCTCCCTGAGGGGAAAATAGTCCACCCTTAGTTCCCCGGAAGGCCGTGAGACCCCGACTCCTGCCATCATCTTTGCGGTTTACCCTTGGGTATTCCTTTAGTTAAAAATAAAATAAAATAAAACTGACGGAGCCGTAAAACGTAAAGGTGCTATATATTTTGAATCATGTCCGTCACCACTTAAATTGATTGTTAGAATCATATACTAGAAATATATTAAAAACAAAACAAAAATATCAATATATATATATATATATATATATATATATAGGTATATATATATATATATATATATATATATATATATATATATATATATATATATATATATATATATATATATATATATATATATATATATATATATATATACCGTATATATATATATATATATATATATAGTCTCTTTCTGTTTTAGTATTAGGTCAGTTTTAATTTTTTTTTGTTTTTTTTTTAATATATTGCTACTATATGATACCAACAATGAATTTCAGTGGTAACGGACATGATTCAAAAGTTCGAAATATTTTAAATAATTTTTAAAAATTCACATTTTTGTTAAATATTGTTTTAAAAATAAATATCTCGAAAAGTACGACACTTATAGAAAAACCAATCTCCAATGGAAATGTATAAAGCTTTATTTATAAAAATAAAACAAAATAAATAATTAAATATCTCAAAAAGTACGACACTTACAGAAAAACCAATTACATATTTGGAATCAGCGTATAAATTTTATTACAAATATGTAAAAAAAAATTAAAAAAATAAAAATAAAAATAAAAAAAATAAAAATTAGGGGGCTCGAGCCGACGGGGGACAGAGGGGGGGACGTTTTCCATACCCCGTAGGGGAGGAGGAACCCCCGCGACACCCAAATACCAAAGAGCGGGGGTTCCGGAGACCCTCCCCGGAGGGGGGGAAATAGTCCTACCCTGTCGTTCCCCCGCGAGAGACCCGACTCCTGCCATCTTTGCGGTTTACCCTTGGGTATTCTTTAGTTAAAAAAAATTTTTTTTAAAAGTTACGGATCCGTAAAACGTAACTGGTCCTATATATTTTTTAATCATGTCCGTTACCACTGAAATTCATTGTTGGTATCATATAATAGCAATATATTAAAAAAAAACAAAAAAAAAATCAAAACTGACCCAAGCGTAAAACAGAAAAGGTCCTATATATATATATATATATATATATATATATATATATATATATATATATATATAGAGTTTTGAGTAATATATAGCAATTTAAAAATAAATATATATATATATATATATATATATATATATATATATATATATATATATATATATATATATATATATATATATATATATATATATTGTTTAGATATATATATATATATATATAGCATAGTATAGTATATATACATATATATATACATATTGTTATATATATATATATATATATATATATATATATATATATATATATATAAAGAGAAAATAAAAACTTTAGACGAAAAATTATGAAACAAAAGATATTTTCAACATATATCATTTTCTTTTTCATTTTTGAACACCGCGTTCATTCTCTTTAGATTTCGCTCATTTTTCAATTTTAACTGATCATGTTTGTCAAACATTTCATTCGCATCATCATCGGTTACGTATTACATACATATAAGGTATATATATATTAGTATATATATATATATATATATATATATAGTATATATATTATTGCTATTAATGTATATATATATAGTATATATATATATATATATATTACATATATATATATATATATATATATATATATATATTATT
>JABUQX010008319.1:20000-30000 GCA_015478945.1 Trachelipus rathkii
GGAGGCAAAAAAAAATCAAATATTAATTAAAAACTTTCGGAGCCGGAGCCGGAGCCGGAGCCGGAGCCGGAGCTGGAGCCGGAGCCAAAGCCGGAGACCGTGCCAAAAAATTACCTTCTCCGTATCCCTGACTACAAGCCAAAATCTGGAGAACAGTTAAAAGCGACGAAAATGCTCGGGTGGAGAAGCGCTAAAAGGAAAGGGGGATCAAATGAAAAAGAAATTGATGCTTTCTATATACTCTATATAGTATATATAATATATATATATATATATATATATATATATATATATACTATATAATTATATATATATATATATATATATATCACTATATATATACTATATATTTTATATAATATATATATAATATATCATATATATATATAAAACTTAGCTTAATTAAATATATTATTTAATTTCTTAATAAAAATATACTAATTTTAAAAAAGGGGAATAATTATTATTAACGAGATTGATCAATAGAGAGAGAGAGAGAGAGAGAGAGAGAGAGAGAGAGAGAGAGAGAGAGAGACGCGCGCACGGAGAGAGAAGAGAGAGAGGAGAGAGAGAGAGAGAGAGGAGAGAGAGAGAGAGAGGAGAAGAGATTAATAATAAATAATAATAATAATAATAATCAATAATATAAGAATATAATATTAATAAAATAATAATAATAATAATAAAATAATAATAATAATAATAATAATAATAATAATAATAATAATAATAATAATAATAATAATAATAATAATAATGATAATCCTTTAAGTTCCTACCACCACTGACGAGTGGGGACCAATGTTGGGTGTGAAATAAAAAATAAAAATAATCGAAAAACCCTCACAAGACCCACCTAACTCAAATTTTGCAGTAAAACAAAAACGCAAACTTCTAAGATTGAGATAATATTAAATTCGACATAAATATACAGAATTTCAAATAGAATACTCATAACGAGAATGGCGGGAAAGAAGGAGGCCCAAACAAATTACCAATCCTTCTGCAACAAGGGTATTCGTAAATTGCAATGCCGAAAAGTCCCATTATTTATAGTACAGAAGCTTCAGTAATTATTGTCAGTAGTAGGGGGTCCATATTGCACGACGATGAAAATGACCAACGGTCGATTTACTTCCTTGACCTTTTTTGAGCCCAATTTTTTATTACCTGACCTTGACCTTTCTTGACCTTACCTTTTTTTTTTACCTTTTTTGAGCCCAAATTTTCTACACTGACCTTGACCTTTTTTGGGCCTTTACCTTTGTTTGGGCCTTGTACCTTTTCGACCCAACCCTTCCGTCTTTCCATGGGCATTTTTGGCCCACGGTATTTTTTTGTCCAGAAACCTTAATTTTTTAGAACCCTTAATTTTTGAGAACCCTAATTTTTTGAGAACCTCAATTTTGTGAGGAACCCTAATTGTTTTGAGAACCCTAATTTTTTGTGAGAACCCTAATTTTCGGCAACCTAATCTTTTTGCAACCCTTCGAAACGAAGGGTTGTTCGCCAAACGGTTGGCGTCAGCAACGCGTTGTACGTCATACCCCCTATTTTACGGGCCCCCCCCCTTAATTTTTTTTTCCGGGGGACCCCCCCGTGGGCCCATTTTGCCACGGTAATTTTTGATCTTCCCTTAGGGCTTAGCCCTTTTGATGTCGTGATTTTGTTTGACCCAACCTCCAGATACATGGTTCATTCTTTGCCCACTGGTAATTTGGTACCCTATTGGTTTTCCATGGGTCATTTTTTGCACGGAATTTCGACCAACCCTTTGGTATTCATGGGATCAATTTATAGAACACAAGGTAATTTTGATCTTTCCATTTAGGGCTTCCCTATTTTTTGATTTGTTCTTTACCTTGCTCTGACCTTTTTATATTTCGGCCTTTTACCTTGCCATTACCCGTGGGTCAATTTGACCCACGGTAATTTTTTGTCCTCCCTTTAGGGACTTAGCCCGTTTTGATGTTCTTTACCTTGTTTTGACCATGATATTTCGGCCTCTGACCTTGCCAAATACCATGGGTCATTTTTGACCCACGCTAACTTGAGGGCTTTGATGATTCCCAATCACCGTAAGGAGTATCTAGTGATGTTCTATTAAGTGTTCTATGTGTATTAGATGAGTGCCAGGTGAGTTCCATGAGTGCAAGTGAGTGCCAATGAGTGCAATGAGTGCCAAGTGAGTGCCACATATTGCCAAGTAGTACCACATAGTGCCAAGTGAGTGCCACATAGTGCCAACTGAGGGCCACTTTTTTCAAGCCTTTCTAGCTCCCCTGAGCCTAGAAATAGCCCTAATAGGGGTGTCTACCCCTAGGTAATAAGGTATGACGAATCGATTGGATGTTAGATTACAAGCTGCTAGAAGCTCCTACTATGAGTTTAGCTATTTTTAATAACACTTATATCACTCACTCTCCATAGACACTTACATTTAAACTTATACACACACACACACACAGCCCACACACAGGGCTCACACTTACACTTACACTCACACACTCGTATTTCTTGCCTCAGCATTGATGCCCTTTCAGCATTAAATGCTCAGCATTGGATGCCTACAGCATTAATGTCTCAGATGGGATCCTCAACTTCTGCAGTTTCATCAGTTGATGACTCATCTATGATGACGTATCTTGATACATCCTATATTGATGGATTCATCTTTAGATGAAATCACCTTGAATGCGCCATCTCTTCCCACATATAGAACAGGATAATATTAATGTCTTCCAAGTTCATAAGCTGCCCAACCAGGCGCAGGCAAAGCCCCCTCCCCGCCAAAGGATGGAGGGCCCCGCACCCACAGGTGCGACCCGCCGCGCGAAAAAAATATTTATACTATAAGTCATTCATTTTTATTTCTACTGAAACATTTCAAAGAATTTCGCGTTTCACAATATACTGTACGAAGTCATTCATTTATTTCATTACTTAAAACATTATTTATTAAAAACATTTTCGCGAACCTAAAACTGTAACCCATTACAGACCTATTATTTTAACAACACTATATTTATTAACATATTTTTACTTAATACTTTTACTTAGTTTTGTTTTAATTTATAAATTTTAAAAATGTATGTAAGAAGAAAAAAAAATTCAGAGTGTCTGATATATAAACATTCATTTTTACTACAATTGTACGAAATATTTATTAAAAACATACTTTACATTACCTTAAGCAGTTTTTAAAGGCAGCTAAGAACAATAGAGGTTGTTATTACCTAACACTAGGGATTAGTAGTGCCTTTGTTTTACTGCTTTTACTGCTTTTGCTTTAACTTTCTGTTTACTGCTGTTAAACTCATGTATCTTACTGCTTTAACTTTCTGCTTACTGCTTTAACTCATTTTTACTGCTTTAACTCATCTGCTTTACTATTTTAACTCTCTGCTTTACTGTTTAATCCTGCTCTTTACTGCTATTAAGTGATAAATATGTAAATGTATGTTGATTCTTTTATTATTTTTTATTTGTTTTAATACTTTTTATTTAATTATTTCTTATTTATTTTATTTTTGTTTTTAATATTTTTATTTTTAATTTTAATGTAAGAATAAAACACACACAAGAGTTTCGGTTATATAAACATTTTATTTTAATAAAAATGTACGAAATTTTAAAAACATATACTTTTCAACCTTAAAGCAGTAAACAGTAAAACAATAGAGGTGTTATTACCTAACACCTAGGGATTAGTATGCCTTTGTTTTACTGCTTTACTGCTTTAACTTTCTGCTTTACTGCTTTAACTCATGTTTTACTGCTTTAACTTTCTGCTTTACTGCTTTAACTCATGTTTTACTGCTTTAACTCTTCGCTTACTGCTTTAACTTCCGCTTTACTGCTTTAAACTCATATATTTATTAACATTATGTTTTCTTTATATTTTTTATTTTGTTTTAATACTTTTTATTTATTTTATTATTTTTATTTTTATTATTTTATTATTTTATTTTTAATTTGTAATGTAAAAATAAAAACACACAGAGTTTCGGCCATATAAACATTTTATTTTAATAAAATTGTACGAAATTTTATTAAAAACATATACTTTACAACCCTTAAAGCAGTAAAGCAGTAAAAAATAGAAGTGTTATTACCTAACACCTAGGGATTAGTATGCCTTTGTTTTACTGCTTTACGATTAGTATGCTTTAACTCATGTTTTACATGCTTTAACTTTCTGTTTTTCCTTTACTGCTTTAACTCATGTTTTTTACGCTGTTTTAACTCTCTGCTTTACTTTGTTTTAAACTCTCACTCTTTACTGTTTGTGAACTCTCTGCTCTTACTGCTATTAACTCATATTATTTATTAAACATTATGTTTTCTTTTATTTATTTTTATTATTTTTTATTATTTATTTTTGTATATTATTTTAGTTTTTATTATTTTATTTTTATTATTTTTATATATTAGTGTATATTTACTCATGCCTATTGTTATTAGATTATAACAACACACACACACACACACACACACACACACACACACACACACACACACACACACACACACACACACTTACACTTATACACACATTCACTATGACACTTATACACACATTCACTATGACACTTACATTTACCCAACAGACACTTACAGTTTACCATAGACACATAGCGGTCACACATTTACACACACACACACACTTACACTTTACACACATTCACTAGATTACTATACCACTCATTCACTATCGACACTTACAATTTATCCATAGACACTTTTACATTTACATTACACTCACACACAGATTCTTACTTACACTCACACAGATTTACTTACACTCGGAGACAGATTTACTTACGCACGCAGGTGTGGTTACGCTCGCACGCAGATTTACACACCCGCACCCAGCACACACACCACAACACACCCACGCACACTCACTTACAAATATAACGTATAATTTATTAAAAATTTTATTTTTTGTGTTTAATTTTTACACGGACATTTATATTACTCATTCAAATATATCTAAAATTACTTTCAAAGTTTCTTAAAACTTCTATAAAAAATCAATCATTATCTTTGAACAAAGGAATTTATTATTAACTGATTAATTACTTTTTGTTTATAAATTTTAAAACTATCAAGTTTTAAAATAACTTTTACTAAAATTTATGAAATTTATTAAAAACATTATATGTTTTTACTAAAAATCAGTAAATCAATAAGGCCAGCCCCTAGCACCCTCTACACCAAACAAGGGCTTTTTTTTTTATTTTTTGGGGGGGGGGCCCCCCCACGTTTTTTTTTTTGGGTTTTCTATTTCAAAAAAAACTTACTGCTTACAATCATCATTTAGCCATGTAAATAAGTATAAAAATACAAAATAAGTTCTTCTCTCGTGCTAACAATAACATGCTATTTTAATTAAAATCTTTCTAGTTTTATTTAAAAATAAACAATTATATTCACTTACATTTATATTATTCACTCGCTGTTAACTAAAAAATTTCAAAGTTTTTTAAATAATTCGGGTTTTCTTATATATTATTATTATTATCTAGGTACATTGACAATCCATCACCAGAAAACACAACAACCCGCACTCCTTACAGTTACGAAACTGACCTCTCTCTATAAAATGTGTGTTGAAATAACTACTTTAGGTCTAAATTTAGGCAATAATCCTTTTTGATAACCCGGGTGCGACGTTTAAGCTAAATCTCCAGGTCAACATATATTTCCAAACTGACCTTTTTGCTGTAAAATGTGTGCATAATACATTAGGCCTAAATTTAGGCCTAAAATTTAGGATAATCCTTTTTGTAGACGGGCTAATTTAATCTTAATACCAGGTCAAAGGTAATTCCCGGATAGACAAGAATCATTGTTATTATTATTTTTAAGTATATTTCAACTGAAAACATATGCTGGATCGGTTAGATCCTTTAAGCAGGTAAAAAGGAAATTTTTTCCTTACTTGTGAGGTCGGGGTAATCCCTATCTCTATATGACCTCGTACGTGATTGGTCGAGAATTATTTTACCGTCTTTTGAAAATTAACTTTGTTCTTTAAACTTGTATTTGGGCAGGTGTGTGTTTTTTATTATCTTTTAGACCCCAACTCATTTTAAATTATATATATACTATATAATATATATAATATTATAATATATAATATATATATATGGCGGGCGGGAACGCGAAAATATTGCGCCTGCGGGCACGCGGGCTTAACAGGGCGGGGACGCGGCGGCGGGGACGTGGCGGCGGGGACCGACGGACGCACCAAGCGGGTGCGGGGTTGGCTGACTTTGCGGGTGGGGCTCATGCTGAGCCTTGGTTAGCTTATGAACTAGTGAATTAATTATTATCTATTCTAGTGAAATTAATAATTATTCCTCAATGTAAGTATTATTATAATATGATATACACTTTAGTAAAAATAAAAACACTTTTTAATACAAATCAATAACTTTGATGCCACCGCTGTAAAGCTAAATGACATGATTTTAAATGATTGGGTACTAAAAAGATAATAAACACCCACCTGCTCAAAATACTCAAGTTTAAAGACACAAGTTAATTTCAAAAACGATAAAATATTCTCGAACCAATCACATACGAGGTCAAATAGAGATACAAGGATTACCCCGACCAATCACAAGTAGGGAAAACATTTCCTTTTTTACCTGCTAAAAGGATCTTACCGATCCAGCATGTTTCAGTTGGAAATATATTTAAAAATAATAATTAAAACAATGAATTCTTGTCTATACGGGAAATACCTTTTGTACCTGGTATCTAGGATAAATCTAGGCCGTCTACAAAAAGGAATTATCCTAAATTTAAGGCCTTAAATTTAGCCTAATGTTAGTTACTTGGCACCACATTTTACAGAAAAAGGTCCGTTTGAAATATATTTTGACACTGGAAATTAGGCGTAAATCCGCCCGGGTTACAAAAAGGATTATCCTAAATTTAGACCTTAAGTAGTTATTTCAACACATTTTACAGAGAGAGAGGTCAGTTCGTATCTGTAAGGAGTCGGGCTTGTTGTAGTTTTTCGTGAGTGGATGTCAATGTACATAGATAAATACATTACATAATAAAGAAACCCGAAATTATTTAAAAAAACTTTGAAATATTTTTTAGTTAAATTCGAGTGAATAATAATAGAAAATGTAAGGAATTAATGTTTATTTTAATAAACACTTAGAAGATTTTAATAAAATACATGTTATGTTCAGCAGAGAAGAACTTATTTTGTTATTTTTATACTTCTTACATGGCTAAGATGATGTAAAGCAGTAAGTGAATAGAACAAAACGTGGCATAGCGTGATGTAGAGGGGTGCTGGGGCTGTGGCCTTACTGATTTACTGATTTATTGCTTAAAGGTACGTAAGATATATGTTTTTAATAAAATTTCATAACATTTTAGTAAAAGTTATTTTAAAACCTGATAGTTATAAAATTTATAAACAGAAAGATTAACAGTTAATAATAAATTCTTTTGTTATGTAAAATCATTGATTTATTATAGACGTTTTAAGAAACTTTGAAATTAATTTTAGAATATATTTGAATGAGGTAATATAAATGTAGCGTGTTTAATTAAAACCAAAAATGTGTTAATAAATTATTGTACGTTACATGTGTAAGCATGAGTGTGCGTGGCTGTGTGCTGTGTGTGTGTGTGTGTGTGTGCTGTGTGTGTGTGTGTGTGTGGTACAATCTGTGTCGAGTGTAAGTAAATCCATGTGTGTGTAGGTAAAATCTGGTGTATTGAGAATGTAAGTAAATTTGTGTGAGAATGTAAGTAATCTGTGTGTGAGTGTAAGTTTAAAGTAAGTGTCTATGGATAAATGTAAGTGTCATAGTGAATGTTTGTATAAGTAATCATAGTGAAGTGTGTGAGTATAAGTGTAAGTGTGTGTGTGTGTTGTGTGTGACGCATGTGAATATAATGTAAATGTAGTGTCTATGGGAAATGTAAGTGTCAATAGTTGAATGTGTGTATAAGTGTCATAGTGAATGTGATGATATAAGTGTAAGTGATGTGCTTGTTCTCTTCTGTTGTATGTAGTGTGTGTTGTGTGTGTGTGTGTGTGTCATGGTGTTCTCAATAATAATAACAATAGGCATGAAGTAAATAACACTAAGTATAATAAAAATAATAAAAAAATAATAAAAATAAAAAATAATATAAAAATAAATAAAAATAATAATAAAATAAATAAAAGAAAACATAATGTTTAATAAAATATATGAGTTAAAGCAGTAAAGCAGAGAGTTAAACCAAGTAAAGCAGAGAGTTAAAACAGTAAAGCAGGAGTGAGTTAAAGCAGTAAACATGAAGTTAAGCAGTAAGCAGAAGTCTAAAGCAGTAGAAAACATTGAGTTTAAAGCAGTAAGCAGAAGGTTAAAAGCGTTAGCCAGATAAAACAAAGGCATACTAACTCCCCTAGGTGTATAGGTAATAACACCATCCTATTGTTTTACTGCTTTACTGCTTAAGGGTTTGTAAAAGTATATGTTTTTAATACAATTTCGTACAATCTTTCATTAAATAAAAATGATTATAATGGCCAAACTCCTGTGTTGTTTTTTATTCTGTACATTACAAATTAAAAATAAAAAAGTATTAAACAAAAATAAAATTAGAATAAATAAATAAAAGTATATAAAACAAAATAAAAAAATATAAAGAAAACATCAATGTTAATAAATATCAGAGTTAAAGCAGTAAAGCGGAAAGTTAAAGCAGTAAAGCAGAGAGTTAAAGCAGTAAAACATGAGTTAAAGCAGAAAGCAGAAAGTTAAGCAGTAAAACATGAGTTAAAGCTCTCAGTTAAAGCAGAACAGTAAACAGTTTAAAGCAGTAAAACAAGGATATAATCCCCTAGGTGTTAGATAACACCTCTATTTATTTACTGTTTTACTGCTTTAGGTTATGTAAAAGTACAAGTTTTTTTAATAAATTTCGTACAATTTTATTAAAATAATATGTTTATAACCGAACTCTGTGTCTTTTTATTCTTACATTACAAGATTAAAAATAAAAAAGTATTAAAACAAACATAAAAAATTACAAATAATAAATAAAAAGTATTAAAACAAAATAAAAAATTATTAAAAGAAAACATAATGTTAAGGAAATATATGAGTTAAAGCAGTAAGCAGAAAGTTATATGAGTTAAAGCAGAGAGTTAAAACAGAAAGCAGAGAGTTAAAGCAGTAAAACACTAAATCAAAGCAGTGAAGCAGAAAGTTAAAGCAGTAAAACATGAGTTAGAGTAAAGCAGAAAGTTAAGCAGTAAAGCAGTAAAACAAAGGCATACTAATCCCTAGGTGTTAGGTAATAACACCTCTATTTTTTACTAGCTTTTACTGCTTTAAGGTATGGAAGTATATGTTTTTAATAAAATTCGTACAAATTTAGTAAAAACATATACTTTACATATATCAGACACTCTGAATTTTTTTCTTCTTACATACCAAATTTTTTTAAAAATTTATAAAATTAAAAAGTATTAAGTAGAAAGTATTAAGTAACAAAATAATGTTAATAAAATATATGTGTTAAAATAGGGTCCTGTAATGAGTTACAGTTTAGGTTCGCGAAAATGTTTTAATAAAAATGTTAAAGTAATAAATAAAAATTGAATGCTCGTAGTTATATTTGAAACGAACATTTCTTTGAATTTTTAAGTATGAAATAAAACAGAATGATAATATAGTATATATTTTTTCATTCCGGCGGCGGGCGCACT
The DNA here is from genome assembly GCA_015478945.1 of Trachelipus rathkii. Classification (NCBI taxonomy): domain Eukaryota; kingdom Metazoa; phylum Arthropoda; class Malacostraca; order Isopoda; family Trachelipodidae; genus Trachelipus; species Trachelipus rathkii. The sequence continues at coordinate 29,743 of JABUQX010008319.1, forward strand.
TGTGGGTGCGGGGCCTCCATCCTTTGCGGGGAGGGGGCTTGCTGCGCCCTGGTGGGCAGCTTATGAACTTGGGGAAGACATTAATATTTAAACTCTGTTCTAATGAATGTGGGAAGAGATGAGACCATCAAGGTGATTTCATCAAGATTGAATATTCAAATATAGATGGTATCAAATGATTGACGTCATCAAAGATGAGTCATCAAAGAAGAACCTTCAAAGATGAGGCATCATGCTGAGACATTTAATGCTGATGGC
>JABUQX010008319.1:37500-55202 GCA_015478945.1 Trachelipus rathkii
ATTGAAATATACAATAATATTAAATCAAATAATATTAAGTTTAACTTACAATTCATTAAATTTTATGTTAATATCTGGTCTAAGGGTTTTGATGTAGAAGGCCTCCGCAATCTTCATTTTCTGGACTTCACACAATCTGTATAATATTGTGAAGTGTTTGGAAATATTACCTATGGTTGATTGACCATGTGCCGTGTGGAAATGTGCAAAGATTTTACTGGGATTGCAGTGATGTTGATATGCCTTGTCCGACAATCTAATCGTCGTGCAACCAATATATATCGACATACAGTCTGATTCTAGGCAGTTAAATTGGTACATAATGTGATGGTTGTCGGACAAAGCAACTCTTGTGCTACAGGAGGATGATAGTTGTTTGGATTTATGATATAGTCTGACTTTAATTTTTGAAGTGTCTTCAGTTTTGGGGTGAGAGTTCAAAATATTACGAAGGCACTTCTCTTCCTTATTGAAGTTTATATTATTGGAAGTTTAGAATAATAAATTTGTCTAATTTTTCAGGTTATTTTTACTTCCTTTATTATATAATTTTGTAAGGGTTTTATTAATTAAGTTTTCAAATGCTATATCGATAGTATGAAATAGGGTTGGCCGATATTGCGATGTTGTGTTATGGGGTACGTTGTGCGCTCATTTGCATTGCGGGGCTGCACACAATTTCCGCTTCTCAGTGCTTTGCGATCCGATGTGATGCGTGTGCGCTTATTTTGGGGTTGTTCGGTAAGGAGCGGCACACAAGTTTAGTGCCCCGATGGGGTGGGGTACGGGACAAGTACAGTGTTCCCCGGTGCGGTGCTGTGCGGTGCTGAAAGTTGCGATATTAGGTCAACCACAGTTTGAATTATATATAAATCGATAGGACACCTAAAAAAATTAGATAAAATCACGTTAATAATGAAACATTTTGTATATAATATTTTAAAATATATTAAATCTATTAAAACTACAGAAAATAAACCAGATTTGCCTATACCCAACCCAACCCAACCCAACCCAACCCACCAACCAACCCAACCCAACCCAACCTAACCTAACCTCAACCTAATATTAATCTAACCTAACTAACCTACCTAACCTAACCTAACCTAACCTAACTTCTAACGTAACCTAACTAACCTAACCAACCAACCTACCTAACCTAATCTAACCCTAACCTAACCTAACCTAACCTAACCTAATTTAATCTAACCTAGCCTAACCTAAAGAGCTCTGTGAAAAGGGGCTTATACACAAATGGTATAAGAAAATGGGGTTGGCAGGAGAATGGGCGGACATTTGTAAAAAGAAAATCTGGTTATTCTTAGGAGATCTTCTAATGAAACTTAAATGCTTTATCAGTACTACCTAAAACTTAAAACTAAAACTTAAAACTTAAAACTTAAAACTTAAAACTTAAAACTTAAAATTTAAAATTTAAAACTTAACACTTAACACTTAACACTTAACACTTAAAACTTAAAACTTAAAACTTAAAACTTAAAACTTAAAACTTAAAACTTAAAACTTAAAACTTAAAACTTAACCTAACCTAACCTAACCTAACCTAACTTAACCTAACTTAACTTAACTTAACTTAACTTAACTTAACTTAACTTTAAACCTTAACTTAACTTTAATTAACTTAACTCTTCACTTAACTTGAATATTCATTTAACAACATTAACCTTAACAAACGTTAACTAACACTTAACTAACTTAATAACTTAACTTAATAACTTAACTTAACTTAACTTAATAACTTAACTTAATAACTTAACTTAACTTAATAACTTAACTTAACTTAATAACTTAACTTAACTTAATAACTTAACTTAAAAACTTAATAACTTAACTTAATAACTTAATAACTTAACTTAATAACTTAATAACTTAATAACTTAATAACTTAATAACTTTATAACTTAACTTAATAACTTAATAACTTAATAACTTAACTTAATAACTTAATAACTTAATAACTTAACTTAATAACTTAACTTAATAACTTAATAACTTAATTACTTAACTTAATAACTTAACTTAACCTATACTAACGCCTGCGGCGGACTGAACAAGAAATTTTTTTTATGTTGTGTCAACCCTTTTTCCTATCGACCCATTTTCCTGGCTATAATTTGGGGTAATCCCGGTGAAAAGCCATTATGGAAACAGTTTCCAAGGTGAATATATTTCGCTTTCAGTTACTTTTGGAAGTAGACTCAAAATTGTCGACACATACACTAGTCGACAGGTTTTAAAAAAATGTTGACAATTTTTTGCATCAATTTGATTGAGTACGACGATTTGTTCTTGGGGGCCAGGCCTTTGAGTACTCAGCAATTATGGGATGAGAAAACCGGGTGCTTTAAAAACTACGCTTGAAGAGTTTTTTTGGGGGGGGAACGTGGATGGCCTAGTGGTTAGAGCGTCCGGTTACTGTTAACTCAGCGACGCGGAGTTCCAGTGTTCGAATCCCGCTGATGGAGAGTAAAATCTCCTGTGACTCATTCATTTAAAATAGTTCTGTATTCATAGTTCTGTATGGTTTGGCCGCAATCCTTGTTAATGTATAAATAAAGATTCATGTCATCCAAGTTTCGATTTTCCGCTTAGCATTCTTTGTTATGAAACCCATTGTGGATGTTGATACTCGGGGAAACACTACAAAACAAGAAATAACTTGAAACATCAAAAAAAAAACTTTAAATAACATGATACATTAAACACCTTCGAATAACTTGAAATGCTAACCAGATATAACTTGAAAACCAATATGGCGCCAAAAATAAAGAGTTTTAAGTCCCATTAGTGGTAGTAGAGGAGTCCAGTTCAAGCTAGGAAAAAAGCAGACATTGTTACTTATTGAAGCTATGCTAACCTGATATAACTTGAAAACCAATATGGCGCCAAAAATAAACGAGTTTTAAGTCCCATTAGTGGTAGTAGAGGAGTCCAGCTCAAGCCAGGAAAGAAGCTATACCATGAGGCTATATCATCAGCCTCAGATAGACACGATGCAGAGAGTTAGATAAATCTGGACTTTTGCTATTGGAAATAGATATTGAGGTTTTGATTTAACAAATAAATAATTTAGTTATTTATAATAAAATACATCAAGAAAATAGGAAATTAAAACCTGTATGTAATTTGTGTCAAGAATCAATAAAATTTGGCAATTATATTTAAAATTACATTTTATGATCTTATTCCGTGACATTCTTTCGGTTTATATATATATATATATATATATATATATATATATTTAATATATATATTACTAATATATAAGCTATACTATATATATATATATAATATTAAATATATATATATATATATATATATATAATATATATATACCTACTATATATATATATATATATATGCATATATGTATATATTGTTTGTGTGGTGTATGTGTTGTGTGTGTGTGTGTGTGTGTGTTGTGTGTGGGTGTGTGCTACAGACAGTTGGTGTCTGCTGCTGTAAGTTCGTGCGTCGATGCTTGTGCGCTGTCTTGATGGTGTGTGGCCAAAAAACTGGATTTTGAGGCAATAAAATCATTATCGGTTAAAATGGAAAATATGATTTAAGAGCCAGGCTTCGAAACCGGTGAATGAGCAATGTCTTTATAGTAATGTATCGGATGCCAGATATGAGGATTCCGAGTATGTGGATGCGGATTCGGATATTAGTTTTACATATAGGGAGAAATAAGGGGTGGATGCATATTTGAATGCTGATGCAGATGCTGATGTCAGTTTAACATATTTTGAAATAGAATAGGTAATACAGTTAGTTATTAGATATCAGAGATCCGAGTATACGGATGCAGATCTCGCACAGAAAATAAAATTATATCAAGTTGACATAATATTTTCCATCAACCCCGGTTCCTCTCAGGAGTGAAAATTTTACGTCATTGTGATTGAAACATCAATGGCATAATTTTTTACATCATCAATATATAATATTTTTATTTCTTGCCAACATACTGTTTAACGCCAAAGTAAAACCCACTACGTTATATTTTAATATAATAGTTTAATATAATAGCTTAATATAGTTTATAAATTATAAACGGTCTTGGTATTATCATACCAAGAATTTTTACCATACTAACAAAATTGTCATTTTTATTAGTTTATTTTCGTAGTTGAGAAAATTTACTTTTATATAAAGTGAAGGGAAAAAAAATATTAATATGATATAGTATAAAATTTTTTACTTATACTTTTTCTCATTATTAATTAAAAAGTTATTGTAAAATATTAAAAATAAAAATAAAATAAAATGTCTTATGGGTAACTATTTTAAATGTATTAATTTGAAATTTTAACACTAAGACTTTTTCACAAACAAATTCATAGCATTGCGTTTCGATACAAAGTATAACATATGCGATGTAAAGCAGGGTTGGGGATTTTTTTGATTTTTTTAGAAAAAAATCAATTTTTGATTTTATTGATTTTTGTGATTTTTTTGATTTTTGTTGATTTTTTTTGATTTTATTTGGATTTTTCAGTTTCTGATCGTGATCGTCACGCTATATAAAGTAGTGATTATATATATAATTTAACTATTAATTAAACTCTATGAATTATATATCCCTCATATAATATTAAATTATTTTTTCTGTGTTGATGTAAATATTGATAATCTATATAATAATATATCCCTACAATATACATATATTGTTATATATTAATATATATATAATATATTATCACTAATATATATAGACAAAGAAGACGCCCAGAATCCAATCTACGAGGTGTCCCACTACTAAATTCAACCGTAAAAATTAAGAATTATGAATAAATGTTACATAATAATTAATTTTATATTAATGAACTATAATTATAATTAAGAAGCCACGTGGGTCTGCCTACCTAACTGTCCCAGTCAACCAACAATATATAAATAATTAAGGAATAATAATTAAAAACCTACTAAATATGGCACTTCTAGAAATGTTATGATCAAATCTCTTGACAATTAAGACGAAAGAAATAATAATTCAGAAACAGCCGGTTATGGCCTATCTTAGACATTCTTTGTCCCAGTCAAACCATAATAATTATAATTAAAGATATATAATCAATATAGCTGCATGAATCCCTCTAGAATGTCCCTAGTCAACTCAAGATTACAATAAAGTAAATATAACTTAAGAAGCCGGCTTGTCCCTTTTGACTGTCCCAGTCAACCAATAAAAATTAATAATTAGGATGCAGCATTGGCCTCTAGAATTATCCAGTCAACCATTAATAAATAATTAAAAATAGAGATTAAATTAATAAAACAATAACAGCATGGGCTTATCTAGGCTGTCCCAGTCAACCAATAATAATTAATAATTAAAAATAAAATAAAAGCACATTTCAACCCAAGGAAGGACCTCTGATTCTTTCATAACACAATACATATATATTTATTAAAATTAAAATCTAGAAATATAAGAACCCGTATGTCTCTTTTAATAAAAAATTAATATTTAGAAAGCCGCATTGGCCCCTCTAGAATGTCCCAGTCAAACCATTAAAACTTTAAGAATTTAAAAATAATTTATATATAATAATAATTAATGTAATTAATTTAAATGATAATTTATAAATTTAAGAAGCTACATATGGGCATACCAAATCCCAATATAGCACAAAAATAATAAATAAGAATTATAATTCAGAAGCGTATTAAATATATATATATATATGATATATAATTATAATAGTATAGATAACACATGGTGCCTATTCTAAGACTTAGTCCCAGTCAACCCATAACAATTATAATTAAGAATAATATATATTCCTAATTATTAATTATTATGATTGACTGGACAGTCTAGATAGCCCATGCGGTTTCTGAATTATTATTTACTTATGATTAATTTTTCTAATACTTAGGTATTTTATATATATGCCAGTTGGCGACTTTATAATTCTATTATTCTTAATATTAATTATTTGTATGGCTTTTTGAACATGGACAGTCTAGGTAGCTCAAGTTAGAACTTTCTTTAATGCTATAGAATTACTAGTTCACTAAATTACATTATATTAATATTAAAATAATTATATTCTTAATTACTTAATTTTTTAATGGTGACTGGGACCATTTCTAGAAGGGGCATAAATGCCGCTTCTCAATTTATTAATTTAACTGGTCGACTGGGATCAGTCTAAAAAGGACAATGCGTCTTCTTATTTAAAGTATTATATTCTTATATTTAATAATTGAGATTGACTACATTCTAGAGGATTCAATGTGGCTTAATTATTATTTTTAATTATTAATTATTATTTGGTTGACCTGAGTACAGTCTATGAATAGGTCCCATGCGGTTACCTTAAGAATTATTCTTATTTATTATTTATTACGGTGAGATTGACTGGACATTCTAGATGGTTACCCATATGCGGCTTCATTTAATTATAATTTTTATTGGTTGCTTGGACAGTCTGAAAAGGACCAAGGCGCTTCTTAAGTATTATATTTCTTATTTATTAGGGAAGTGAACTGTAAACATTCTAGAGGTCAATGCGTGCATCTTAATTATATATGATTAATAAATATAGTTAATATATTATTGGTATGACTTGAGGACGCTAAGATAGCCCATACGCTTCTTAATATTATTAGTTCTTATTTATTATTTATATGGGTTGAGCTAGGAGTACAATCAAGAGGGTTCCAATGCGATCTTAATTATTTAATTTTATGGTATTGACTATGACAGATCTAAATTGGACCATCGCTTCTTAATTAAGATTATATCTTATTATATTATAGGGTTTGACGAAACATATATCTAGATTATAGGTTAATGCAGCGCTTCTTAATTATTATTCTGAATAATAATTTAAGAGAACGCATATTAATAACTCTCTCTAAATAGTCCCAGTATACCATGAATAAAAAGATATAAGGAATAATAGTCTGATAAGAAGCCGCATATAGGTCCATTTAGATAAGACATATGACCATTCCATCAACCAATAAAAGTTTAATAATGTAAGCTTTACCTTGTTTGGTACAATACTGAAGTAGAATAATATCCATAATAAGTAATAATAAATAAGAAATGAACTGGGATTTCTTTTCTTCCTAATCTAGACTGTCCAGTCAACAATAGATAATATATATATATATATATATAATATATATAGTAATATTTTATCAGTATTAATATAATATATATATATATATATTTATATATATATATATATAATATATATATATATATATATATACATAATTAATAGATAGATATATATTATATAATATATATATATATATATATATATATTATATATATTAAATATATAAGATTATATTAATATATATATATATTATAATATATATAGATATATTATATAATAATATATAAATATTATATAATATTTAATATATATAATACGAATATATATATATATAATAATATAATATATATAGTATATATAATATAATAATTAAAAGATATAAATAATTTAAAGAAACCGCTATTGATGCCTCTAGTTAATGATTCCACACTCAAGATCAATAATAAATAAGAAAATGACTTAAGAACCGACATAATGGTCCATTTTAATTGTTCACTCAGTCAACATAATAAAAAAAATAATAATAATTAAGAAGCGGCATTGGAACTTCGAGTAAATGGCAGTCACTACATAATAAATATCAAATAATAAATTAAGAATATTAAATTACTAAGAGAAGTTGCCAGATGTCCCAGTTCTAAACAATAATTATAGTAATAATTTAATAATCAATAATGAGTAGAAGCCGCAATTGAACCACTCTAGAATGTCCATCAACTCATAATACAAAAGCAATAATCTTAAGAAGCCGCATGTCCTTTTTAGACTGTCCCAGTCAATCCAATAAAAAATTTATATAAATTAAGAATGACAGCTTTGGAGGAATGTCTCAGTAACCCATAATTAATAGATAAAATAAGAATAAAAATACTTTTAGCATACTAAATGGCCTATTGCTAGGACAACTTCACTCCTATTCTTATCCTCAAAGCCAAAAATCTAACTCTTCGTTCTTTACGTTCCACCCTCTCCAGCCTATCTATGTCATTTCTAAATAAGGGTGCTAAAATTGTGGACAATACTCACAAACCTGGCCTAACACATCTTTATTGGAGTTAATTAAAACCATAACCTAATATATATATAATTAGTTGCTGCATTCGAAATGAATTTATTCAATATTTATACCTTAGGCCCTAGCCTTGGGTTCAAAAATAGCTACAATGAAACAAATATGAAAAACACAACACGTAAAAAGAATGTTACAGGACTTACAGGTTTACAATGTCAATTTCAGTTTTGAAATTGAAAAAAAAATTATGTATATGAGGCACTTCAGATTCATATGACTCAGAAGAAGAAGAGATTCATGTTATTTGAAAAGAAAATCACTAGAAATATTATCAAAAGAATAAAAGAAAATAAAAATATAAAATACATCGCAACTCAAAATAATCCCATCAATACTCAACAATAAAAATCATATTTATTTCCTAAATACATCCAGTGTAACGTTCAATGATTTTTATCTTAATTTAATTTTATGTTCAGTCCAATCCCTCGATGTAAAAAGTTAATACATTTATATCGAAGTAGTTTGATTTTGAATAATTAAACCATCGTCGACCGATTTCATTATTTTCTACGCTTTTATATGGACGTATTCCTTCCTTTCAGTGTATTTATTAATATTAAATCTGAAGTTTCCGCTAAAGATTAAAATCTAATTTAAGTTAATATCATTAGCAATGAATGATATTAAGGTTTTTTATGACATAATTAATTTTAGAGTCAAACTAAATTAATTGTCTAAATGACAATTCATGATTGATAGAATTGTGGTGTTTGATATAATTTTTTTCTATGCGGGGAGGATTTTTATTTTACATATATCGTGAATAGAAGGAGTATGAAATTTGTTAGACCGTTTTTGTTTTTGTCATTTGTTCTTAAGCTCGTAAGAAATGCTTACAAAGTTTTAGCACGAATTTCGTGAAAAAACGAACACGATTTCTTACGAGGTTTATTTTTAATTTCTACAAACAATTGGTCTCAGCCCGTCTATTTGGAATAAACAGAAAGTTAAAAACCTCAAAATGAAAAAGGTTGTAGTAATATAAACTAATTGATCAACTTTAGTGGTAATGGCGAATGTAGAAGCATTCTATTTTAGGAAGGAAATTAGACTTAATTAAAGGTGATTTTATTGAATTAAACATTCATCAATTCAAACGGGCCAACCACGTAGTGAAAACATATCAAACGAGAAAAACAAATAAATGCCACACAAATATTTGCGCAATTTTATTATTTTTAAAGGCTTTACTCACAAACTTTACTTATGATATCACTTTAATACATTTTTTGGAAGTACAAAATATGAAACAGTAACATAAAAAAAAAAAAAAAAAAAAAGAAAAAAAATATACTCCTGATTTTTATTTTCTCGTCATTTTTTTTTATTACAATTTTTCGTAAAAGAAAAACGTGCTAAATTCAGACAAGCATGGAGGAAACTAGAAAGCTTACAAAATTAGGAAATAATCCCTACGTCTTGGTAAGCATAGGAATTGATTTTCCGCTGTTTGACGAAACGAACACAAACTCGAGCATTTCTTAACATTTCGTAAGCACAAATGCAAAAAGGAAAATACCTTTAGATTTCAGGCATTCGGGAACATGGATTCGGATGCGAATATCTGTTTTACATATATTGCGAATATTAAGGGCATATTATAAATATGATTATTTAAATATGATGATATAGTACTCTCAATTCATGTTATAGTTTCAACCATCCTTGTTTGTCGTCGTATGTGCACTGTACCTTTCGCGGGAAAATTTCCCACCAAAAAGTAAAACAAAACAAAAATAATATTAGGCATTTTCCTTCAAACTTTAGTACAAAGAGAAAATACTAAAGGTATTTGTGATTATTAAAATAAACTTTTGTTTTACTTTTTGGGGGGAAAATTTTCCTTGAAAGGTACAGTGCACGCGCGCGCGCACACACACACACACACACACACCTACACACCTACACACACACACACACACACACACACATTTATGTGTCTATGCGTCTCGCCGCATTTGTGTGTCTATTATCCGCATCCTTGTCTGTGTGACTAAGTATCTGTGTCCACTTACCGGTGTCCATGTCTATATGCATGTAGCATGTCCGTGTATCTGAGTCCTTATTCGTGTTTGTGCATGTAATATACACACGTGTATGTCAACTCCTAAGCCCTATCTATCCATTTGTACTATTTAAACTCTCCATGTTTTCTGAATGTTTGCGTTATCCTGAAAATCATTCAAAATCGCCTCCGTTTTATTTGCTCTTAAAATAATGACCTTCATTACCATAAATTGAAGCGATACTCGCAACTCGCAACTCGCAACTCGCAACCATTTACTTTTTCATCCTTAAAACCTACTACACAAAGTCCATTATCCTTTTGTATATTATATATATATATATGGCTATATATAATATATGGAATACCTATATAATATATATATACTAATATATATAATATATTATATACCTATATATAATAGAATTATATATTAATTTATATAAATAATATATAATATTTATATATATATATAATTATATACAATAATATATATTATAGTATATTATATAATATATCTATAAAATATAATATTAAGATATAATAATATATATATATTATATATATATATAGTAATATATATATTATTATAAGAGAGTATCTAATATATATATATATAATATATACTATATATATACTAATAATATATATATTATATACTATATATACTATATATATTATATAATTATATATCTATATAGTATTATATATAATATTTTATATACACAAGAATTACATTTTTGGAATCCTTGTACAAATTTTAGCTTAAGGAAATAATAAAAAAAAAAAAAAAATTAATAAATTGCCTATTTTTTAATTTTATTGAAGCCGGATGGTGGAAGATATATATATATAATTAATAATATATCTATAAAACACATACAAATCATACGCTACTAATATATCTGAGATATCACTATATATATATATTAATAGTATAATATATATAATATATATATATATATATTAATATACATATTAACATATAGTATATATATATTTCTAAAGTTTACACGACGCTAATGTTTTAGGGCTCGAGTCGACGTGAACAAAGGGTGGGAGTTTTCACAGTACCCCGTAGGGGATAAAGGGGTGGAAAGGGAATCCCCGCGAAACCAAAACCAAAGAGCGGGGGTTTCCGAGACCCTCCCCGGTAGGGGGGAAATAGTCTTACCCGGTTGTTCCCCGGAAGGCCGACTGAGACCCCCGAACTCCTGCCATCGGTACGGTATATCCCTTGGGTTATTCTTATAGTTAAAAAAAAAAACTACTAGAAAGTCTATTTATTTAACGAGTACCGTTATATAAAGTTCTCTACAATAGGTCTTTCTCCTCATGATTTACGGATAATTATTAAAAATAATTTTTTTTTTTAACAATTTCCTAAGTAAAATTAGGTTTACCAGGATTCCAAAAATGTATTCCTTTTCCCTGTAAGCTATTGTAGTTTTCTTATTTTTTTATATTTATTTTATTATTTTATTTTTTATCATTTCCTAACTTAAAATTACCAGGTTTCCACAATGTATTACCTTTTTCCCGTAGCTGTATATGTTTAAGTTTTTAGAGATTATGAGATAGTGGCTCTTCTATAGGCTGACCTATATATATATATATAATAGATATATATATAATATATATAATATATATGATAAATTAATATATAAAATTAATTTATATATATATACTTATATTAATATATATTATTAATATATATATATATAATTTGTAAATGTATTACCTACGCTATGAATGTATTTTCACCATGCTGGATTCGATCCTGGACCCTAGCAAATGAGCGTGCAAGTGTTTGACCACTACGACACGACGAGACAAAAGAGATACCGAGAATACTTCTACTGTCTCACTGTATTATGCAGGTATTTGCAATTATTCACTTATATGATGAGTTGGACCAGCTCACACCGGTTCTTGCGGCTCGGTATTAAGTCTTATTTATTTGATATCACACTAGGCGGCGGCACCCGTTTGGCCCTACGCTCCGAGAGAGAGATGTCTCGTCTTAAGGAGCGGCAATGGATATACGTAAGTGAAATAGCTCTCTGAAAGCAACCAGCAGTGAGAAGTATTTATTCGGATTCCTTCTTTGTCTCGTCGTGTTAGCGTAGTGGTCAGAGAAACGCTTTGCTAAGCGCTCATCTCTTAGGTCTCAGTTGCGATCTGAATCTCTATGAGCACTGGGAAAATACTTTAGTATTCAGTGGCTCTGTATTTACACATACAAAATTTGATTAGCGCAGAGGTCTTGCATCATTATATATATATATATATATGGATATACATATACTCAATTTATCTATCATAAAGGATAGAATAATATATAGCAGAATTTATGTATTGACAATTAATCAAATTAATAACTTGAAAAAAATTTTCTTATATATTTCAAAAAAAATTACAATTGAGTATACCAAATCATTCATCTATGCAATAAAGAACAATTATAATCTAATATTTTCTAAATATTAATAAGTAAGAGTATATAAGCTAATGTTAGCTTACGTCAACATATAGACTGATTATATACTGATATTAGTTAAGATTCAACCCCAGCTAACATGGGATCGGAAGCTCGAGGTATACAAGAAAAAGAAAAAAAAATTACAAGTATATATATATAATAACCATAGAAATAGATGTTTTAGGTGCGAAAATGAAGATTTTTTTATGAGTTTTCATAGTGTGAAATGTGACGATGACTGATTCTAACCTAAACCTAAACCTAACTTAACCAGTAAGCAATAACACACTAATCCATATACAGCTATACTAACCGATTACATTCTTAACCACAAACGTACTATATCAGAGCAGTCAGCACCTGAATAGAAATTGACGGTTTAATTTGTCCAAAAAAAAAATCAATTTGCAGGAATTTTGGGTTTAATGTATTCATAGATGCTTCTCTGTGAGAATTTTTTTTTTTTGATGGGAAGCTTCACGTTCCCATGTGGCGGGTTTACTACCTTTGTCCGATAATTTTTATGATATATATCCACCTAAGATATACTTAGGTACTACCGAGTAAGTACCCCTACTAGTAACTCTATTGCTTAACATTATTTAGTATATATATATAGTATATATATATATATATATATACGGATATTATATTATAACACCTATAGTTATATTATTATATAGTAGGGTTATAATATATATTGACAGTATTCTTTATTATTCCAATTAGTTCGATATAAAATCGAAAAGTTTATAGATAGACTCTATGTCTGGCGATTCACAATAAAAAGATTCCTCCTATTCTGCCTTTTCTTGTAATATAAATTAAATTCAACATACATTATCTACTAAAACTATCCTTGTTTTTTCACATTCTTGTATTTTAAATATTTCTCATCTCATATATTATATAGTCTTGTATATATAGTATATATATATATAATTAATATATATATAGTATAAATTTATGTATATATATATATATAATATATATATTATATATCACCTATAATATTTAATTTATATCTATTAAAAGTAGTTTATTATATTAACTTTCTCTTATCATATAATTAAATTCAACAAGCATACCCTATATAAATATTTATATTTATATAAGATATAAATACAATGTTCTGTATAAGGTTACAAATCTATAAATTCTATATATTCATATATATGATATGGAGCACTTTAATATTGTATACTAAATATATTTTTTGAGAGGCACAACTAAATTATATTTACAGAAATTTATAAAAAAAAAAATAGACAAAAGAAAAAATTAGAGAAAGGGAAATCAAAAAATTTTTGTATTATTACATTTACTTTTTAAACAAAAACCTAAATGTATAATAATATTTGTTACAAGTGAATTAAGGAGCTTATAGATTAAGGGATAAATATACTTATATAAGGACGAGAGCAGTAGTAGGATTAAAGGCAAATAATTGTCTCGATGCCCCGAAGAGCCCCCGCAGTACCCTAGGATTTTGCCTTGACCTTTTTTGACCCTTAACACTATTATTGGAGGAAATCACCTGAATTTTTAGCCCAAATTTTTACCTGACCCTGACCTACTTTTTGGCCTTGACCTTTTGAAGACCCCGCGCAAACACTAGTGCGATATTCGGCTCTATGCATCGTAGGTAAGGCCTCCCCAGTACGTACATATCATGACCCACACTATTTTTGTGGCCACCTCTTTGCTTTTCCATTTTTAGTTTCAAGTTTAATTTTCGCCCACGTTCTGTATTGCCTTACATACTTGGCCATTTCTGCCCTTGATATCCTGACCTGGATACCATTTCTGACCTTGCTACCGAATATCCTAATCTTGAACGCCTGAGTATATATTGCCGTTCCCAACTTGAACGGATGTATTAAAACATATATCTGCTTGTAGTTTGTTATCTATTTCCTAACTTGAGCACTACATACCTCACCAAACCACCCGCGCACACACACAGCCCCCGACACATGACTCCCTACTTCACCATCCTCCCTTCCTGAACTCCGCCCCCCATCATTCCTTATTGACTCAAGAGCATTTGCTAGTCATATCCTGTTTCGTATGTTCCACCTTGGATATCATAAATGCAAAAAATAATACTCAAAACCCAGATGGAATATCGATACCGTCCCTCTTACCACTTGACAAGATTTTTAGGCATTTATGTCCAACAGAACCAATACGTTAGAGCTATTCTGGGGAGGAATAATTTTTTGATTACCAATCCATATAAGCTGTGCACGTGGAAACCCAATTAATTATATAATAAATAAATAATAAATTAAATAATAATCCACAATTAAAAATAATATTAATAAAATAATAATAATAATTATGAATTGTAAGAGTAAACTTTATTCAACATAATCATTCAAATTTTCAAATAAATAATAAAAACAAGTAATACTAATTATATATATATATATAATAATATTAATGTATTAATATATTAGGGGTAGTAGGGTATATATATATTTATAATATTATATATATATATATAATATGCATCTCATATACTGAATCCCCCACCTTACCCTCCAATATATACCCTATATAACCCACCCCGATATATATTATATTATACTGATACTAGTATACTAAGGACTTAATACTAATAGCCTTGTTTATAATTTAAATATATATTATAACGGTATATGTGCCTATTATTAAATATATATATTAATATTTATTATTCTCATCATTTGAGTGATCTTTTAATTAATATAATTTAAGTAATATTAACAAGAAAAAATAACTCAAAATTCAATAAAAGTTGTATTCGCGTGAGGGAGTCAAATTTTATTGTGAGATGAACTATGCATTAAGATATATATATAGATATAATATAGATAATATAGTAATATATATAATATATATAATATATATATATATATATATAATATATAATATATATATATTATATACTTATAATATAACTTATATATAATATATATATATATATAATTATAGGCCTATATGGATAACTTAATAACAGGCATATGATAGGATAAGGAAGCTCTATATATAGTAATATATATATATATATTAATATATCATATATATATATATTATAAATTATAATATATATATTATATATAATAAATATTAATATTATATATTAATATTATATATATATATAATATATTAATATATATAATATATATATTGATAATATATTAATATATATATAATATATATTATATTAATTAATCTTACTATATTTTTCTTGCATAAAATCTAATAGCACGCCCCACTCACGCTAGCAACTACCACACAATGCGCCACACACACGCACACACACAGACCTACACAACAACACACAACAACACACAACAACAACATCATCACTACACACACACACACACACACACACACACACGCTATACACTTCTTACACATTCCACTTATGGAACACTTGTCACTATCTCCCCCCCATGATTTGGCGATAACTCCATTTTAAATACACAAGCCCTTTTGGTCTTCTTTAAATAACCCCATTTTACTATTTATATACCCAACACGTTACAACAAACAACTTTACTTTCCAAGGCCCTTTAGGTCTTCTCCATTGTGAAGTCTAACTTTGGCAAACCCTAATTTTTGGCCACTCCCTATTTTTTTCGGCAACCCTAATTTTTTCGGCCAACCCTTTTGGTCTTCCGGGGCAATTTGAGAACCCAAATTTTTCGGTCAACCCTTTTTGCCTGTATATCAGGTAGACCAATTTATGGTCCTGAGTAACATATTCTTTGCACACATTGTAGCTCTTTTTTCCATGAACGTACATCTTCGATAACACCTAATCTGATGCTTTCCGTACATTTTCTCCTATTGACTGATCAATCTTTGATGGCTCTAGCATTAAATTGATTGACTACATCTTTGATGACTCATCGCTCTTGGGCATCTATAGTGATGATCATGAGCATTGATTTGACTCAGATTAATTAAATGGAACTTCAACTTTGATGATATTCCTCAAATCAACCGTTAAGAAGTTAATCTAGGCTATGTCTAATTTTATGGTTGTTCTATGAGAAGTATTATCTGATGAGTGCCAGACGTGAAGTAGCCAAAGTGAATAATAATAGTACCAAGTGAAGGACCACTTCATTCAAAGTAAGACCAATATTGAAGAAGTGCCAAAACTATTAGAGTGCCAACTTGAGATAGATGCCACTTTTATCAAGCCTTTTCTAGCTCCCCTTGAGCCTAGATAGATACATCCTAAAGTAAATAGGAATGTGTCTACACCCATTGTTATAAGGATAATGAGTGAAAATCAAATTGGTGAGATTAAATATATTCATAAAATACTAACATATGAATGCAACCTACTATGATTGATTAGTCTATTTCTATACACAATATAGACCTGTATATTTAATATATAATAATAAATATATTATAAATATTAAATTATAATATAATTAATATAATTATATATTAAAATTATATATATATATAATTATAATATAATAATAATATTAATAATATATATAATTAACTTAAAATTATAAACATACTATATATACTTCTCACAAGTTGTAACACTTACAACACATTACACATAATGATACTTATACACACAAATTCACTTTTAATGAACACTATAATATAATCACACCAACCTATAATGAAAAACTTATAAGCACTTTATCTCTCTACCATAGAAACACATTACAACTATAACCCAATAATACTATACCACTCGACACTCCACCATTTAGTCACTATACCACTTTACATAATGACACCTAAACTATGAACATCTTTAATAAGCACTACAACTAGCCATAACACTACCACATAGCCCAATATACACTTACACTCACACACACAGATACACTTACACTATACCTAACTTCACCACACTCCAGATAATTTGATGCCTCTAACTTATAGAATAGCTTTCAAACTTTGATGCCTCAGCATTAATGACACTCAACATTTGATGAATTTAAATGCCGCAGCTTGATGCTATTCTAACCTTTTCTAGCACAATTATCTACACCATGCCTTACAATA
>JABUQX010008320.1:0-25000 GCA_015478945.1 Trachelipus rathkii
TATATAATTGCAAAAGTGATGAGGTGGGCATTGTTTTTTCAGAAGTATAATATTTGTCTATTCATATTGGACAAATTATGCGGTTGAGAACATGGATGATTTACATCCTTCGAACATCATGAAAATTCTTTTCATGTAAAAAATGGAACAACTGGACATGAGAGATGTGAGCCTCATTAAAAAAAGCTCCGATCTTGACAAGTAACGCCAGATTTTGCTAATATACATATATTCATATTAATAAATGGTTTTTAAAATAGAAGCTAGTGTAAATTTAAGATACTTATCTTATCTACAGCGATACTATGTCATTTTTGTTAAGGTTGATTTGATTCTGAAGAGAGTTAAGGTAAAGTAATTAAGATTATCTTCGATAGCAGAAATTAAAAATAATACCAAAAAAGTATCGATCAGTAAAAGGAATTATATCCAGGTACTAAACTAACAGCTAGGAAGAGGTTAGCAATATCTGCTAATACTAAAGAATTGGAAGTCGGAGTACATTAACACTTCAACGAAAAATGAAGTATTACAAGTGCTTGCTAGATGGCGAAATGGTCTATAAAAGATATATATATTTTTGTACAGTTGTAGGATTGGTAAAATATAAAATAGAAAGTCCTCTACATATAATTACATTTATAGCAAAGAAGAGCGTTACTAAGTGCCTATGTATTTTATTAATTTAACCATAATTATATATCAGTAGAATTCTATTTCTGAAGATAAAGACTTCTATTGAATGAAGTGAAATATAATATACTAACGTATAATATATATATATATATATATGAATTATTAACCTAAATATTAGTGAGTCATTATAAATCATAAGCACTTTTATATATTATATATATATATATATATATATATATCTAGTCTATCATAATTATTATTATTGATTTTCTAAATAATTATTATATCCAAAATTTAAAATATAGTTAAGAAGTATACTATATATTAGATGGTAATAGTAATTAAACTTTTTATATTACATAATATAGTTATTATATTATATATATATGAATTAAATTAATAATATGTAATATTTGAATATATATATATTAGTATATATAAGTATATATATATAGTGAAATAAATAAGGTAAAGTGAAATGTAGTCATAGGTTATTTCAATGTAGTTTATATTATAATAATATTTATATATAAATGATATTTGAATTATATTAATAATATATTATATTTGAATATTTATCTCTATATATAGTGTGACTTAACAGTATTATATTAGTAGCCTTAAGTAGTTAATAAACCGAATTGCGCATTTGAAATAATTATATAGTAGGCCTAATTATATATATATATATAATATATATATATATATATATATATATAATTAATATATATATATAATATATATATATATAATATATATACTATATATATATATATATATATATATATATTTTATATATATATATTATATATATATTAAATTATGCTGTGTATAAAGCCAGGTAATTATTGCGAGAGCTTTACTATTTACACAGACAAAGGAGTATGGGCTGTAGATTCTGAATTGGATCTTCTCGTGAAGCGATGAATTATGATGAACTCAGAAGCGTAATAAACTGTTCCCTGTAGAATCCCGCCGGACTCCACTTTAAAAAAAAATGAGTGGATCCGGACGGAACCAAGCGGATCCTAAATGTAGACAAGCTTCTTATAATATATATATATATCATATATTATATATATATATGATATATTATATTTATAAAATTATATATATATATATTATATATAATAATATTATATATTATATATATAATATATTGTTATATATATATATTATATTATATATCCTGTATATATATATATATATACATATATAGTATATATAACTATATTATATATTATATATATACTTATATATATACTAATTATATATATATATATATATATATATATATACCTTATATATACACTTATATTTATATATATATAATATATATATATATATATATATACTCATATATATATAATATATATATATATATATATATATATATTATATATATATATATAGTATAATATCATGTATATGCTCTATATATAAAAAATAAAAAAAAATATATAAATATATATGATATATATAATATTATATACTTATATATATAGTTATATATTATATATCATATATATACTATATATATATAAATATAATATATATATATAATGAATATATATAATATATATTATATATATAATATTTTTATATATATTATTATATAATTATATATGATATATATCAAATATAATATATAATATATATATATATATATATATATATATATATATATATATATATATTTTATTCTATATATATTATATATATATATATATATATATAATATATAATACTTATTTATATACTATATAATCTATAATATATATTATATATATAAAGTTGTAAATTTTTGCCTATATTAAATACAGATCTACTTTAATGATAATAACTTCAATGGAATATATGAACTAGCTTTTTCTAAAAGTTGTGCTATCAGTGATTATTATCAATTGAAGGAAAGTTATTTGAAAGTTATTTGAAATAATTGTAAAGACAATATGGCATCAAACGAAATTGCGCCTTTCCATTATCAGAAAAAGCAAATTGCAACTCACAAGCGTCCAGCTCCTCTTCAGGAAATTCGTCCCATGGGAACCCGCACGCGAGTTAAAAATGAAGTCAGCACTTAAATCCTGAGTCGCTAGTCAAAAAAGTTTTCCGTGAAGTTATCTTGTGAATCTTTTACCCCAAATTGAATATTGAGGAAGAGTAGAAAAACTGTGAAGAATATTTGTCGAATTTGCCAATGGTGGGTAAGAATATTTATCAATCATCTCGTGATACATGATTCAATTGTTTAGCACACTGTTAAAAATTCTAATATGCAAATTTATCCCACAGTGCGGTCAAATCAGAACCCTATGACATTTATAAATACATAATAAATAATTTAAAAATTTATTTTTACCATGATTATTATTAATCATGCTTAATTTTTTATCAATATTTATTAATATATATAATATATTTATTAATAAATTTGAGAGAATTCTTAATATGCATTGGAGATATATTAGCTGAGGTTGATTAATATAGATTAATATAATTATATTTGTGAGCTCACATTATAAGATAATAAGTATTTAATTATATGATTATTATTAAGTATATTATTATTTATTTATATACTATTTATATATTATTAGTATTTAATTTATTTATTTGTATATTTAATTTAATATTATTAATAGTTTAAATATAGAAGTGAACTATGGTGGGAAGGTGTATTATAAAATAATATGCTCTCCTCTGGTCGAACCATACGTATTGTTAGCGACTGATATATCTCATTAGTTACGCTCTTCTAATCCCTCACTCACTCTCACTCTCACTCTCAGTACTATTTATTAGTATGATACTCTAATACCCATTTATTTAATAGTTTGATTTAGATTCAATAACAGTGTAATGAACTAAAGAAATATATTGATTATGTATTATTATAAATATTGAGAGTTATTACTATTTATGTTTAAAGAATATGTAGATAGGTCACTATTTATTATTTATGCACATATATTGCATATTATATTATATTATTAATTTATTTTCTTATTACCTACATCTAATTTAATTATTATTATTAGTATTTTATAATATTGATTATATTGCAATTTTATAGATATAAATAGAATTTACTATGATATATATTATATATGTATTTTTTTAATTGTAAGTTCGATGAAACGAATACACCCCATATCAATGAGAACTCTAGTAGATGATATCTAATATGAAAAATTTTACTAGGTGTGAATACTATGAATAGTAGAACATTAGTTGTCGGTTGGTTTGTATTAACGCGTCTTCTATTAATTGACAGATGTGTCTAGTGGAAGTTATTTGAGTTGAAGTCTGTTCATTACTACTTATTTGCAATAGATTATTAGTTAATTTATATTATTAATTATTATATCCTATAATCAGTGAGAATATTATATCAATCATATGATTAAAAACTACCAGAGGTTATTTGCAGAATAGGAATTATGGGCAGAGTAAGGCTTATTTGCAGAGCATTGAAAATTTGTTGAAATAGAAACTACTGTCCTGAAAAACAGGGTAGTATCAAAAATGACAGTTATGTTATAAAAATAAATCGGAATATTTATTTCAGATTGATAGAAAAATCTATAAATATCAATACTCATATTAATATTATTATACAATTATTTTTATTTGAAATAAAAATGTTAATTTTATTATGATTTGAGGATGTTAGATGTATTTAAGCCCGAAAGTTGTTTCAGATATTGAGATCATTCTTAATTTCTGAATTATTATTGGGTAATAGCTATAGAAATAATGTATATATTAGATTATTTTCCTTGAAATATAGTAATCTGAATGTATATTTACAATGTAGTACTTAAAACCAGTATACCTTATTATTGATCCTCACTCCTCTTTAGTATTGTCTCTTGATATGTTAATTATTGAATTTTGTGTTTACTAAAATTAATTAGTATATATATAATTTAATACTCAATTTATATTTTGATCTCTCTTATATAATTTATTTAATGCTCACTCTGTTTGTTTTTATATGAGTTTTGTAATTTCGTTTATCTGATAGGTTATCTCTGTAATCTATATAATATCCATTTGGAATCCTGTATAAATAGATTTAAAAGTTAAGAATATATTATGATCTTTATTTCCGCTAGTTTTCACAATTGTTAGTATTATACTAAATGGTAGTTATATTATTATAAATATTCATTGATTTGGTGCTTATGCATATACTATAATATGTCACTCTTATTATTATTATCGAGTAGAGAGAGAGATTATTTATTTATTTGTTAGTGAATATTCTATATACTTTTATGTATCATGTGATGTGTATTATATTATTATTATATTTACAAAATTATATTTAGTATATTATATTTATTTGATTAAATTTATTATTATTATTTATATATTGTAGGTAATTATTTAATATTATGTAGAAGTGTTGTAGATAATAATGATTTAGTCCTAGTTTATGTTATTTAATTTTAGTATATTATTATTAAGAGTGATTTATTATCGAGATTTTGTAGTATTAATTGATCTAAATTGTTAATTAGGTATTAAGTATTATTAAGTGTATTATTTTAATTTGTATTATTGTTATGTATTATTATTATCAATATGTTGTTACGATCTCATAGTCTAAAATATCGCATTTAATGTATATGATGTGGTATGTAGCTCTATTGGTGATTATAGTATTGACTAGATAATTATATGGCAAGGTTTAATTGATTGATAATTTTATTGCAATTTTATATTTATCTTGAAGTTTACTCGTCACTCTCAACTTAATAATATTTTTGAAGTGTAGGTAAAATTGTAGTTTATTAAGATACAATATTTGTATAATGTATTTCGTAGTGTAATTGTTAGTATATTTATCATGTTTACAGATCTAATGGATCTGTCACTCTGTTAGTGTATGTTCGAACTGATTTATGAATTGTTCTGAGCATGTAGATGCCATGAGTTATTATTTCAGTGATTGGTGCTGAGGTTGGTCGAGTTCATGTTCAATTTATAAACTGGTGCAATGTCGTTGTGAAAGAAATTGGATCACAGATTGCTGAGTGTCCATCAGCTTAAGTCTTAAGCTAGACTATGGACCACGTACACTTAGATCAAGAGATGATTCGAGATTGTCGCAATTTTGTAAAGTATTCTACAAGATCGATTAAATTTTTCGTACTCATCTCAATTTACCAGTTGCATCGTCAGAGTATTTTCTTATTGATTCAATAATAGTGAGTAGGCACAATATTAGAGATTGTCTCTGTCTATGATTAATACTTATATCACTCTCTGTTAGTTATTTATTATTTATTAATGCTGATTATTAACATCTATTTTTTGAGAATATATGAGCTGTAAATATTTTATTTTAATTTATTTTATATAAGATCAATTAAGAATATTGGAGATTTATTAACTTATGTTATACTAAACATTTTGTGGTTATTAAAGAAAAATTTTGAACGCCGAACCTATATAACAGTTTTGATTTTAATGCTATAAGTATACTAATTGAAGTTTGCACAAGATTTACTGTACCATTTAAACTGAATATGTATTAATATAATTTTATTATTATTATTGGTAGTTCGTATTATTATTATTTGATCTGTAAGTTTACAGTCTAACTTTGTATTCTAAACATTTGTTGATGATTTCAAATGTCACATAAATTAATTTAATTATGGAATTAGTCTAGGTTACTTATTATTATTATTTAAGATTTTAATTTTAGTTAAAACCAAGGTCACAAACAATGTAACGATTCAATGTAGGACAAATATGCCAAAATTGTACGCACGCGCGTTCATTTTTTTTTGCGCATGTTGTATAATATTATTATTACAAATATTATTATTTATTATATAATACTCAATATTTTTTAGTATAATTTTAGTAAACAAAATGTCATTTTTATTTTTTATTATAGGATATATTTTATTTTAAATTTATTCTCTCCGATGTAGTTAATACTATTGAAGATTGTTATTTTCCACTAGAAGAATTTTTACATCTATCTATTATTGTTAAATATTCAAGAATATTATCAAGTGACTATTATTAGGTTAACTTGCAATAAGATATATTATTTGAGGTCTTGACAGAAACATTGATTTCAGTGAGAAGAAGAACTAACTATTGGATCTCATAGAAACACTAGGTAATATTTTCATTGATAAATGAGAGTTTACACGAGCTCATATATATGACTGGGATCGTGTGATTTACCATAGAAAAGCTAATCACGTAATCTCTCGGTCATAACCTGTTTATATAGAGAGTTATCAAACTTTGTAACGGATCTATTCTAAGAGATGACGTTTTGATTGTATTTCACAATTAGCGACTGTAGTATTGCAAAAAACAGTGATATGCTCAAACTTATTGAAAACTGTACGACAATAGCTCCGTAGCTATTTTATCTTCCGATACATCGAAGCCGAGAGAGGTCATGCGCATAACTTGTTTAACATCAATTTCCTTTTTTTTTTAATGAGAAACTGATATTATTAAGGTTATTGGTTTGATAATCTTGAAAAGTGATAGTTGGTTGTATTGTCACGGGGCCTGGCCAAAGGAATCGTTGTATCTCATGTACTATTAGAAGAGTATAGTTTATGACACTAATAATTTAATATCTTTCAAACCCAAATCATTAATAAAACAGCTTTTTACAACTAAACGCAGAAAGTACCTATCATTCAATAGGCGATATTACACAGGTTTTACCATCACTTAGTCTACTTTACCCTCTCACTGCAGTCTGTAAGATTTAATAATAATGTATAATAATGTATAGATATCGCCTTGAAGGGGCTCGGTCGTTTGAAAGCTGTTCTTTGAATCTAACACATTATTAAATGGTATTAGAGAGGATAGTATCTGATCGGATAGAGCGTACCTGAGTAATGTCGGTCTCAAGTCGCACATTCGTTGGTTCGACCCCAGAGGGGATCCAATTTTTCTTTACCTTCCCACACAATAGTTACTTTAGTTGAGTATTTATACTAAGCAAATTTTTATGACTGCAGTCTATTGCAGATATTATTAACATTTATTATAAATCTTACAGACGAGAGGAAGTACATGAGTAGAGGGTGAGTAAAAGAACCTTGTGATTAATAATTACGTAATATGACTTTGAAAGGTGAGTATGTTCGTTTGAAAGCTGTTTCCACTCACTGAATCTAACTTTATGGTTGAGGATAGCTCAGCGGTAGAGCGTACCTAGAGTATGTCGGATTATCTCTGAATTCAGCAACATGTGTTTTGGTTCGAACCTACCAGAGGAGTAGATAAATTTTCTTTATTTATCGCCACAATAATTCCTTTATAGTACTATAAATTCTTATTTTATCTAATTCATCCTTCGATCTATTATATATTGTAATAGTATTTATATACATATTTTAATTTATATATTATATTGATAATATATATATATATATATATAATTTAATATATATTAATATATATAATATATATATATATTGATAATATATTAATATATATATATATATTAATATATATATATATAATTATATATAGAATTATATATATTTAAAAAGTAATTTATATTATATTATATATATACTATATATATATATATATATATAATTATATTATATATATGTATATAGATATATATTAATATATATATATATATATAATATTATATATATATACTATATAATTAATATATTAATATATATTATTATAATATATATATATATATAGTTATTAATATATATATATATATAATATTAGCATATATATATATAATATATATATTAATATATATATAATATATAGGAGTGGGATGTGTATTTTAATATAATACACCTAATATTTGTTTATATAAGCACCATTTAGAATTAACAGTTCATGTTTTAAAATTAGTTGGATTTTAAACCATAATATAAAAAAAAATCTAGCAAATATTATACTATATATATATATAAATAATATTAATAAATAATATTGAATGATTTATAATTCATATTGTTTTCTCTCACTACTCAATGTTATATGTATATTTTTCTCAATTTTTCATTAATAGAGAAACTAATTATCATATATAAATAAATATTTTCTTAGTATTGTATTAATATATATATTGATGTAAATACATATAAAATGATATAATATAATTATAATATAATATATTAATATATATATATATATTATATATTATATATATTAATTATACTATATATATATATATTATATATATATATAGATATTATATAATATAATATTATATTGAATATATATATATATAATATATTATTATAAACAGAGAGATGAGACAGACTAGACAGACTGTAACAGACAGACAGGCAGAACAGAGAGACATATAGAGAGAGAAATTTAGAATATATATATATATATATTATATAATAATATATA
Organism: Trachelipus rathkii; assembly: GCA_015478945.1. Classification (NCBI taxonomy): domain Eukaryota; kingdom Metazoa; phylum Arthropoda; class Malacostraca; order Isopoda; family Trachelipodidae; genus Trachelipus; species Trachelipus rathkii. The sequence goes on from JABUQX010008320.1 coordinate 9,034, forward strand.
TATAATATATATTATATATGTTGAAAATTTATTAAATCACATTAAAGCATGATTTTATGTTTCGATCTCTTGAGGATATAATCACTTTATCATATACTACATAGATTCGATAGCTCTATACATTTTCAAAAAGATTATAAATAGATAAACTTTAATTTATTATATTGAGTTAGTTTTTGTTTTCAATGCATTTCAACTTGTTTTCAAATTGACTATTGTAAAAACTCATATAAGTGATGCTGTTATAAGAAATATATTGGTAAAAAATATGAAGCATGGATAGCTAGAATAATGACTATATAATTGCCAAACTCACACTTACATACAGAATCAATAAGTATTTAGACAAAAAGTAAATGGAAAGGATAATTGCATCTAGGCTGGAAGGTAATCTGAGTCACAGGCGGATTCACATTGAATTCACCCTAGGTAGTGATGCGTATACAGTTTTTCTAACTTAGTCCAAGAGAATAAATACAAAGTCAACTGCAAGTACTATCAATCGCTCACAGACGTGAACTTAGATGTAATGTAAGACACCAGAAGTTTGAAATATATCTTTGATTATAGAAGATTATGGAAAGTGGAAAATAGAAGATCGAGGAGGGTATATGTATTCCTCGACATATTGTATAGCCCATTGTTGTACATGTACAGATAATGAGCATTTGATATAAGTGGTCAGAGTATATGTGGAAAGAAATTAGCGATAAGGTGACTGCCTTGAAGATTCGAACTGATGTTGTCGTAACAGATAGTCATCTCCGTCATGTGATAGGTTAGATTGAGAGTGTGGCTTATTGAGAGTGCTGGCATAGCTGTTAGTATTTGTATCTTTAATAATGTCGAGAAGATTTTTGAGGGTGAATGAGTCCTTTCATGCACATCATGTATGGCATGGAGCAAGAGGAATGGAGAGTGAGTTGAGCAGTAGAAAGAGGCATAATAGGGATAGAAAACATTTAGGCATGATGAATCGTTTACCTCTATTCAATGAATAGGTGAGTGAAATCTACTGTAGTGTGCTAGTGAGTTTGTGTATTCGTGAGGTACAACTCAGATCAGCCTATAGATCCTTAAGATAATGCTATGAGTATTGAAATTAAATACAATGACAGGGTACAGAGTTTCCAAGCCTTAGATCGCGCTCACAGAGCTGTTGATGCCAACAAGCACGACGAGGTTGGATAGAGAATGAGGAGAAATCCTTCTAGAGACTCGATACAGAGCTAAAGCAAGGGCCACTTAAGAGGTAATAAAAGAATATTATACTTTAGTGTCTAGATTGCTCTAAAATTCTAATGGTAAATTTTTCCATCTTCTATGTTCAGGAACTTTGAGACTAGATTGGGATTTGAGTGCGCTCTGCATCTCGTCCTTCTTTCCCATCATGCGTGAATACTGGAGTGATTAAAGAGTGGAATTCTGTCCTACCTCGGAAGAGTGTCATCTAATCTCTCGATGAGAGGAAAGAAGAAAGGATCGCCAATAGAGCTCTGGATGCTTATGACCATTCTTTTTGCAAAATGGCAGAAAGAACGAATGTACATGAGGATCCCTCAGAAAAATCACTATATTTTTCTACACAATTCTCTCTAGACTCAGATTATATGCTTTGCATTCTCCGATTCCTCCCATATACTTCACACTATATATAAGTATTGCTCACATGAGTTTAAGAGTTTTGGAAACACATGAGTAAGAAATTCCAGAAAGGGTCTTATATATATATTGGTTACAATTCCATAGAAGATCAATATGAATACATGAAAATTGCTTGCATCGTATTGAGCTTTGAAGTTTATTTACTGGATATGAAGAAATTTATAGGATCACGAGTTATGCTATTATAGTATCCATGTTTCGTGAAAAATAGTGGAAAGCCACTCACTGGTGAGCATTAAAATCACCAGAATAGATAATTTTCAGATGAGCAAAGAGGAGAGAATTCTGTTTTGCTATTATTTCGGAGCATTTAGATAGTTTATGAGTTATTTGTGAGACAATAATAACACAACAGAATTAAGATAAATATATTAGTTAGATTAGATGATGGATCAAGGAGACCTATAATTGTAAAAGATAGAAATTTCTCAGGAGACTCCACATCAGAGACTCTAGAACATACGTGATTGCTCACATAAGCCCATCAACCACCTTCGGTTATAAAATCTCTAGATAGTGAATAAAGACGGTTAAAGTAGATACACAAAATAGGGTTTTAGCTGAAATCAGAACTCCAATGAAAAGATCTTGAGTTTTTTGTATTATAATAAAGTATGAAGTGGAAATATTTTAGAGGAGGAGATAGGTGGTGTTAATTAAATAAAGTGGGAATGAAGAATATAGAGGAATATATAGGAATTGTTGTATTGAGATATTAGCTGAATAGAAAAAAGGTCGTGTACCATGAAACATTTCGAAGAATTCACCTGGCACGCATCAAATACTTACACTAACGTATACGCGTCAACTCTCGAGTAGAGAAGTAGAGTTGAGATGAGGAGTCTAATTTTTGGTAAGTCAACCTCTTGGCATTCTTCTATACCGAGGATTTTGTTAAATATTATTCTTTAATATTTATTATTATAAGTATGTAAAGAAAAGAAGTTATCGTAGAAACTGTTAATGGTGGTGTGAAAATGGAAATGCTACTGGTTAAACTCCCTTTAAATTAAGTAACTTAATGTTAAGAAAGTAAATGAAGATACGAATAAGCACGAAAGGACGAACTTAATCGAGCATTGGTAAATGATCTATAACGTGAATGTTTAAATGTTAAATTAACTCCACGTGTACTCAATGGTATCTACATATGGAAATTAATCATTTCGGTACACGAGACTGTGGTCACCTCCAAACATGTTTTATTAAAAACATGTTTATAAACATATATATATAATATATAATATATATAATATTAATATATATATATCTTTTAATCTATGATTATGCAAGGTGATTTGTTTATATCTTTTAACTATGATTAATAAATCTATATATAATATATATATATTAATATTAATTATATATTATATTATATAATAATATATATCTATATATATATTGATATATAATATATATTATATATATATATATATAATATATATATATTAATATATGTCATGAAAGAATAGTTTTAGAGTAAAAGATTGTAATTTTCTATTTTAATTCATTATTTATTGACATAAATAATTTTTGATTAACTTATTACATTTTATTTTCATTTTAATTGCACATGATTTACAAATAGTTGCGTACCAAGATCATTTTGGTTCATTAACTTTTGTATGCGACCCTTCAAAGATATTTCATGATCCTGGTGGAGCAAATATAAAATTTAGGTATTGTAAATGAGTCTAAATGAGTTTTTGAGTTCAGTTAATGTTCGAGACAATGATAGCGGTTAGTGTAATTGCATGAATATTCATGTGTTTTTAACTTAAACCAGCAAGTGTTCCGGTCTATATAATAGAAAAATTCATCATTCACCAAGATTTGAAAAATCTCAAAACGTTTACGAAATGACTTGGCAGATATTTTTGGCGTAAAAAAAATTATCAATATTTTTTTTTTTAGGTAAAAATATAATAAAAAACGACTACCACGTAAGATCTCTTTTTTTTTGAGCTCGTGTGTGTGTTCTATTTGAGTTGTCCAAAAGTAATAACTCATACAATAAAAAAAAAGTTGAGCACAGCAAAATCCATAAATAGGGTACTTCTTTGAACTTGGAAAATAGTGATAAAGTATAATTTTAAATTTAAGAAAATCTATAATAAATAAATTTAAATTATAGAGTTATTAGTTAAGAACAAGTGTGTTAGTCATCATATATAATGTGTATATATATAACAGTATTTCCGGTAGTGGGAAATATTTATAAAATCTATTATAAAGAACTAAATTAAAAATATAACTACATTAAATAAATACATCAAAATATAAGCATAAAACCCATAAAAAACAAACAAAAATATACAAATGACTATGGTTTATATTATATTATAGTGTTTTTAATTTGTAAAAATAATAAAATATTGAGTTTTTTTGGTTATTTTTTTTATAAAAACATTAAATTTTTTGTTGTCCTTAACCCTAATATATATATATATTATTATATATAATATATATATATAATATTAATTATATGCATAAATTATATATTATAGATTTATATAAATACAACATTTTTATACTTACATAACATAATTACTAAAAAATAAATATAAAAAATACAGAATATCGACATAGATAAAAATAATGACAATCTATACTTGTCAAATTTTTTACATCTTCAAGTATTAGAATAATGTAGCTCGCAACACATAAAGGTAAAGAACTTGACTTATTTATGGTCTACTTCCCTTTATAATTATTTTAGCGATTTTATCTCTCTAAAATCTACTCTCTATATTATCTCAAGGTTAATTAAATGACCGTTTATATAGAAGCTTACATATAAATTACCTTGAATTAAAGATTATAAAGCAATTAATACTCATATGTCACTCTCTTCAATATTTCCTAGAGCTTGTTCTAAGTATTATATACTATGTTAATTTATATATATATATATATATATATTATATATATATATATAATATATATATATATATATATATTAATATTTATATATATAATATTATATATATAATATAATATATATATTATAATATATATATATATATATTAATCAAACTTCTGTTTTTTCACATCTGTTTTTCATCTGTTTACATCTGTTTAGCATAAATATAATTCAGTGACTATACTTAGTAAGAGTTAGTTCCATTCTCTATAGGTGTCAAGTAGTGTTATAGCAACATGTAGTGTATCGAGCATCAATTCTTCACTCTCTCTCTGGACTCTGCAACCCCTTTAACTATAACTATCGGTGTAACTCTCAGAAAAGTTAGATTTTTTACACTAATGTGAGTAGCATTTTGGTTCTACCGATGTTCTAAAGTATCCGAGATGTAGTTTAGATCACTAGGAGTTTCGAACTCTTCTTAATGTGAAAACCCATAGCATCTTCTTCATTCAGTTCAACATTGTCGAATCGAACACTCGACTGGTGATCTTCTTTCCTTTATCTATGAGTCTTTGACCTCTGTTCTTCACCATCCGGAGAAATTTCTTCTGCTGGACTAAACACATCGAAAACTTTCAATAAAATTTATAGCACAAATATTTCAAATATTTTCTCTTTTAATATCTCTCCTCTCTGTAATCTTTTCTACTGCTGCTCTAAACATTCACCGTTCATCATTCAAATCTATCATAATATGGTGTTCTTATGAGTTCTGTTCTTTTCCTAACTTCTTACCTGCATTCCAACAATGAATTCGTCCCTAATATTTTATCACTCATATGTTGACAACTGTACCAATTATTACTCTTTTCATTTTGATAGTAATAATTTTTTTCAAACCATAGCTTATTGTGCTACAGTAATTACCACTAAAAATTTCTCTAATGAAGAGATTAAATTGGTGTATGAAGTATTATTGTCTGAACCAACTTCCAAGGACAATTCTATTTGTGTTTTAGAGAATTTAAATATATTTTAATATATAAAACCTTGTGAACAATTTATTATCGTCACAGTCATTTGAATTCAATATAATTATTTCCTGAACAAATATTAATACAAGAAAATAATCTCTCTACATGAATTAGTCGTGTTATTGGCTTTTCGTTCTCCCTATATATTGATCTATTTTTGTAGTGTAAAAATGATAAATATGTATATAATATTTCCTTAAAATAATATACATATATAAAGCTTTATTAAAGGGATTATGTACTGTAATATACTCTGTAGATCATTTTATTTCATAATTTTATAGTTCTATCTATATATATTAGAATTCCTATAAGGATGTATAGTTTCAATATATACCATGTAATAGGGTAGAATGGAATCAGCACATTTTGGTATCCAGCTCTATTTATTCAGTAATATTTTTTATATATTATTTTAGTAGTTATAAGGTGCTTTATTATCGATTCATTTACTTATTTACTTAGCTTAATGCAATTGATTAATTTATCTTCACCACCCTCTGAGCCTGTTATCGAATAATTGAATTATGTATATAGCATATTACACCAGATACTTAGTACTATCGCTATATTTCATCACGAACTAAATATGATCATCTAAAATAACTTTAGAGTTGTTTCTGCAATAATCTTCCTCATTTTTCTTCATAGTAACTGTCTCTTTAGTGATTTTCACTTCTATTCTCTAGTATACATTATCATTCATTAATTCATTTGAACTTATACTTATTACCGTTTATATGTATACTTCACATGCACTATATGCAAAGTAAAAAAATGACGAGAGTAGTAAGAGAGAGAGATGAGATAAGAGGAGATATAGAGAAGATGAGATAGTAGATGAGATGAGATAGATCGAGCTAAGTAGTAGAGAGAGAGGAGAGTAGATAGAGAGATGAGAATTTATAAAAAAGATAATTATATTATATTACTTTCTTATATATGTGTTATATTCTAAACTATCACATGCAAAAACTAAATTCTGGTGACTAATAATACGAAGCCAGATTATTAGGAATACTGTGATAATAGCTGGTACATATAAGTAGGAATAGAGAGCTTGAATAATAATGAACATCCGATATATTTCTTATTTGATCAATAAAATATATGAATCCAAAGGTAGTTATATATAACTTTCTAATTATTTTTCTTTTAAAATAGACAAAGTTCGCATCATTTATGTTATATATGAAAATAAGTTATTAATATTAAAATGACATTTCAATACTAAGTATACTTGAATATATATAGATATATTAAATATATATAAAAAAACGGAACCTTGAAAAGGTAAATATCATTTATATTTAAGAATATATATATATCTACATTTGGACTCATTATATTAATTCTCAGTAGTATGTATTATGAACTAGTGTATAAATATATATTATTAATAATTTAGGATTATATTTACTATTAAATTCGCTATACTAATTTAATTATATCTTGGGAGTTAAAAGATCTGTGAGTAAGTATTCATTACCATGCTACAAGATGCTAGTTTTTTTCCTCTTTGTATGTTTTTAATATTTTTATTTTTTTATATGTATTTTATAAATATTAGTTTATTAATTATATTCAATCATATTTTAAGTAAAAAAAAAAAACTCCTTTTCATTAAAAAATTTTTTTCAATAATTCAAATCTATTTTTAATTCATAATTTATAATTTACTTACACCTATTAATATATATATATTATTATATATATATATATAAAGAACTTTTTTTATATATAATGATTAAAGTAAAAATTGAATGCATTGATATCTTTATATATATATATTATATATATTTATCAGTATGTGCGATATTTCGGATGGAAGTCAATGGAAAGGCAGTGCCTCCTTCTAATATTTATTGAGAGAGCATATGAACAAACTAGATATAAAACTCTCTTCTCATTACTTATTTAATATCTGCTACATTAATACCTCATAAATGTATCATTTTGTATTAATAACACACTCACTCACTCACTTAACAACACACACCAAATAATGTAACAATAGAAATGATTAATCACTTTAAAACTTCTAAATAATAGATTGGGAATGTAGTGATAAAAATATTTTGAAATATATAGTTCATATAGCATTGTTTTTAATTACAAAGTATATCCAAAAGTAACAATATACTCACTACGAGTGAAATAACGGAGAGTGTACATATTATAAAATCTAGTTTGGTCACCTCCTATTATTAGGCGTGAGAACTATCGAAAATTAATAAATCGATTTCATTCTATTTGTACAAAAGTGTTAATGACGGTGTACATAACGAAAGATGAAGAAGACCTCCTAGTAAGAGCAGTAGGTGATAATGGAATCGAAATATATAATAAATCATCATTCTAAATTCCAGAATTGAATTTGGAAATAATTATATGTTTGAATAATTTATGTAGAGGTAATGGAACAATATATATATTAATATAAGAGATAATGCATTAATAATAGTATTATATTCTAAATTCACTAAGTACCATTTTCTATTTGTTGGGCAGTAAGATTTAATATTCAGGAGATTTTATTAAAAAATGTGAGAAGAAATAGAAAATGTTATATAAGAATATAATAAGAATACTACGAATATATTAATTATTTGATTTAATAATAATTATATATGTATAATTATTCAATTGTAGATATTTATATATAAAGTATATATGTTAACTAGACTTTATATTTAGCAAAGCTACTCTTTACTCTTTGTTGGTAAACATGTGTATATCGCTAATAGTTTCAGTGTTTTACACTAAATATATGCTTTTTGAATAGAGACTATTCCTTTTTATCCATACAACACATAATATCCAGTTATCATATAAAATTATTAAACGGAGTCCCACAATGAGTAAGTACTTGATTTACACTAACATAGAGCAGTGGTGAGGCTCAATGATATTGATTTATGTTGCTAATGGTTAATTATATATTTGAGGTGCTAAGGTGATGTGTACACGGGTGGCATGACGGGTGGTAAAGAGGTGGCAAGGGTGGCAAAGGGTGGCGAAATGTGGTGGCAAGTGAGTGGCAGGGTTATAGGCACTCCTATACAAGTTCATTGATATATATTTAATTAAGGAGTCCCGCAAGAGCCCACTCTTTTACTACCTCTACTCATCACTATTATTATTTTAACTTTATTTTATATAATACACGATACTTTCTCTCAATCTCATACACTTCACTCCGCCTATTATGATATAAATATATAACTAAATCACTACAGTCTCATCTCAATTATAAAATAAGACTAATGTAGAGATGATCTACAAAAATGTACATAAACATCTTAGAGACAATGCTAATAGAATAAGTATGACTCATTCTTTGTCACTCCAAATCCACTACACCTTACATCATTATATCACCCTTGACTAGAAGACGTAATCTAACACCCAGTCCTAACAGGCGAGCGTCCTCAGTATCATCTATCTCGATTGGACAGAATAGAGAGACTCCAATCTGACAATCTAGATCCCAACCATTGAGCACAAGATTTAACTTTGAAAATAGCATACACTCAATTGCACATTTTATCTCCAAGATCTGATTTATTATTATAGATCAGACTATGTTAGTCTTCCATTATTCTATTAGAGACTAATACACTCACTAAAATTATATAAATGCACTGAAAACATTATTATATGGAACAATAACTTTGGGTCAACATAAAGAAACATTTTTCAAATAGAATATTACTATATGGCTAATACAGACATACACCAATCGCCTCCTAATTATTGGACAGTATCATTATTAGTCTATGTCCTTATAGAAATATATAATATCACATTCACTAAAGCAATGAAGATAAATTAGAACAGTCAAAAAGTTAAAGCTAACGTTTGTAGGTATAGATAAATTGACTAGCCTTTCACTCCACACTTCACTTCATTAACCATTCACTCAGAGCCTGACGACTGATGACTGAAACAAAAAATGGGATCTAGAACTCTCAAATGAAATTAGAAACTATCTTTGCAATACGAGTGATGTGTAAGGTTTGCCCTACATTATAATTTCATTGTCGAGATATATTGAGCTGAGATCACATTATCCAGTATCTCTGTATTATGAATTAATTTGTAATAATTTCCTGCACTCTGATGTCACAATCGTGTTACAATGACACTATCAAATTGCGCCACTTTCGCTACCTCGCTCACCAATACTCCAGTGTAAGCATTAACATACGCACACATTACTCATAGTAAACTACATACAACATTCTCAGTATCGCTGAAGACGTATTAGAGAGAGGTACGAGATCTTCTGTGTTTGTCATGCTAGCATTCACCATGAGCTACATGAAGAGGATACCATTGAAATATAATTCTTTACTGAACAACTGTGAGAAGACTCGTTCGGACACTTGTTTGTAACATTATTTGCAAGTGTTCTTAAATTAATTAAGAACTGGGCACATGCTAACATTCCTATTCAAAGATATACAAATTTAAGAATAACTAGAGACCCCTCCATTATAAGGAAGATTTTCCAAGACTAAATGTCGATTAGCATGTCTTCAAGATACATTGTTCTCGTGTTAGATACTGTCTTGAACTTAGTGAAATACAAGACTGATATTAGGTTAACAGCATATTTACAATGCCTTTTTGTACAAAAATAAGATCAACAATTTATAAGTGTGCGCGGTAATCTTTCTAGGATAACATCATGCTCTGTCTTCTATAGAAGTAGTGTCGAGCACATTCTCTGGATAAATACTAAGCACGCGTCTGTTCTCTCTGTTAGGATTGTAGAGAGACACATAAAGTGTAGTGGGGGCTGAAAAATAATAAGTGATTGATAAGAAAAACTTGTTTAGGAACAATATCTACTAATATTATTTATAATTATTATTATATATTAATTATTATTTATATATTTATAAGTATTTAAATTATTATTTTTTTTTTTAATTTTAATTAAGGCTTTTATTTAAATTTGTATCATTATTAATCATTTTTCATTAATGTCATATTTTAATCTATTCATATATATTATTATTATTATTATTATTATATATTATTATTTAAGAAATAAATATGATGTTAGAATTAACCGCTTTTTAATGAATGAAATAAATTTAAATTAACACTATCTAATATTATATATCAACATTATATAGTATTATAATATTACTATATTATTTAAAAATAATAAGTTATTGATTAATATGTTATTGCTCTCTGTATATTTGTGTATTTTTTTTACTTTCACAATTTCCATTGTGGTAGCATTATTATTCACCTTTCTTTCTATACCGGTGATAAATTGAATAATTAATTTCGGCATAATATTAATCTAGAGAATAATTTATTGCAAAGAAAGTAAGAGGCATATTTATTTATAATTAGTATATCTGAGGACGTCAGGTAAATACCTCTGACATTTCAGAGTTTCGATTCTAACAATAATTGAAAGTGAATTATATTTTTAACTAATACTCATAGAAGATATTTGAAGCATCGAATCAACATCAGTCGTCTCCACATCTCATCGTCAGCATTCCATTCATCATTTGGTCATCATCATCATCAGATTATAAATCATCTATTAAACCACTGAATAGGCAATCATCCAGATCCAGATCACATCTATGAGATCACTTCTAGATTCATATCGAGTCTATGGTTTTCAGTGAACAGTTTTCATATTCATTGCTAAAGCAGTCATCCAGACTAGCACTCTACATTAGAAGATCAGTCTCTTGGGTCTTCAGCATACATGAGGAGTAGGCTCCGAAATTTTTAAATGAATTTCGAAATGTCTAGGTTTAGTTGTTCTTGTTATGCTCAGGTGAATAATGTTAAGTATACTAATCTGTTCTTCATCTGCGCTTTAGAATGACTGATCGCATTGGGTATGAGCCTATCTGAATTATATCTCATCTATAGTTTTACTCCGAGACAATTCGTCTCACATAATCTATCAATGTTGCCGATCGGGTATTCATGGTCAGACCATGCTGAGGGACTACTCCGCACTTGAATTTGGTGAAACGTGACACTATGGCGTTGCATAGCGACATAGTTAGGAATACTTTGTCTTGGTCGTTTGGTCGCATATGAGGGGTATCACTTAGTCAGAGAAAAGTAGCGATTATATGCATAGTTCCCGCATATCTCGTTGTCTGGTTGTTGTTGATAGCATAAGTGATCTACGGTCTTCAAATTGTTGTAGTCTATTTTTTAGAATCTATACTAAGTCTGTGTCGAGTTATGTGTGGGCGATTAATGATATTCTCTGATCGTTTGTAATTTCTTGTCAGTATGATGGCTATGTGTTCCTATTCTAGCTTCTAGATTATCTGGCACAGCGTGTTTTTAGCCTGAATGTTTCGACAGTGTTATGTTAATTTACACAATAAGATAACACTAAGAGTATCTAATGCTTCTCATTGTACGATATGTTCGTATTTGTTGCGAGTTTTTTTAGAAGTTAGGTTAGAGCTCTCTGGAGTTTCAGGTTTTTGTCTTATGTTTATTTTCGTACGCAGTGTAAAATGCACTGATACACGAGCATGTGAGTGGTATACTCGAGTTGACTATTTCAGAAAATAGTGTTCTGTTAGTGACATTTTGTCTCCTTTAGACTGAATTTGCAAGATCTAAATCGACTTCACACCAATCTTCGAGCATCATGAGGTTGGTACTCCACGCCCCTATATATGAAGTGGTTTAAACAATTGAAATTTTTATATACTCTGGAGTAAGGAGTTGTTATTAAGGTACAGACCATTATCAGTTGGTTTTGACATGTATGCCATAGTGGAAAAAAGTTCCATTCATCCACTAGATTTCATACTATTTTCTGTGATCTGTTTTTTCACTATTAATATAAAGCTTGACAATGTACCTTTGTGGAAAGTCTCCATAAATATTATTTTGTACATACATTATATCATATTCCTTCCACATTATTTACCATGTGTTAGTTTTGTAATTATATAGTCTGTATTTATTATCACTCGATGATGTCTTATAAATTTTACGAGGATGATATTTAGTTCCAGAGGATCTGAAGTAATCAATACTAAGATGAAAGTATAAAATGTAAGCAAGGCAAATTATTATACCAATTAATTACATTATTCTCTGTATGATTTTCCAGTCTATAGTGTTGCTTAAATCACATTCATCTCACTTCATACCTATAGCAGTGTGAATGTGTATTTTAGTAAGAGAGATCGTGGTGTACTTATTTTCATCCCATCTCTTAATATTAATATTTTTTTGATTGTGTGTTAGATAATAAGGTATGAATGTATAGTTATTTTTCAAGAATATAATATATTATATAATATATATAGAATATATTTTTTTTAAGATTTCAGATATATAAGTTAATATATATATATATATATTGTTGTCTATGCCTGATTAGCCAGTATGCATTCACCGGCTATGCTCACAGGGTCAAAGTATTTTCCATAATCTATGAAATGCTAATGCAAAAATGTAGGTAATTGATTTTCATTGCCTTCTCACTCTCTGTACAGTTGTTGGGTAACTATACGGAAGTACCAAGCCTGTATCGATTATATGGTATGGTTGTATATCATATTGTAAGCTTGTATATTTATATACTATATTGGTCTAATAATTTTTGTGACTATACTGCGCCATGCTCTGAAGTGAGCTAAGGGGGGCAGCTTCTGACACAAGATTGTTAAGGAGCTTACTTAATTTAGAATACGTAAGTTATTTCGTAGTATTATATAGACCTATTAATATTATAATTAAGCTATAGTGTGAATAGTTGGATAGGGTTTTACAATCATGGCTTATATATCACTACCTCTTTAATATGAATAGTCCTATTGTTATGTATAGCCTGTCACATACACGATAAATACTATCTCACGTACGTGTTATTTCACATTATATATAACAATTTATCTAGTACATTGTTAGATTAATATAGATATATAATATATATATATATATATATATTAATATCTATATTATATTATATTAATATATTATATATATATACTATATATTATATATTATATATATATTACTATATATATATATATGATTAATATATATATAAATATTATTAATATATATATTTATATATATAATATACAGTATTCTTATATTATTAAATTATTAGAATGATTAATATGAATATATATTTGGGTATTGAACCAAATTATATTTGTTTTTAATATGATAGTAGAATCAACGTATTTTTATTTGCCATTATAATTTATTCACTGTATCTCGGAGATAGAGTTTGCAAATCCATTTCTATTTTGAGATCGAATATTGAGAGAGAGAGAGAGAGAGAGAGAGAGAGAGAGAGGAGTAGAGAGATAGAGAGAGAGAGAGAGAAGATAGTAAGATGAAGTAATATAAGGAGAAATGGAAAGAGAGATAGATAGAGGAGAGAGAGAGCGAGAGATAGAAAGAGAGAGAGAGGGTATTAAATTCTCTAATATTATAAACCATTATTATAATATATATATATATATGAATATATATATTTTATAATATATAGTATTATAATATATATATATTAATATATTAATATATATATTATATTAATTATATATATATATATATATATATATATTATATTTAATATTACATCATATCTATTAATAAGAAGTAAGAGTAAAACATAGAAATCATTTGGTATGGAGTAAATTGAAAATGATTGATAAGTATTTTTATAAAATCTATTATTTTTATTATAAACAATAGAATATCAAATACAATATGCAGTGATGGAAAATTCACAATATATATACTTCATGCCTATTGTTAATATTATTTAATGATAAAGTAATTTTCACTATTTAGTGGAATAATGTACGATAAATTTTTACTCAATACTTTTAGTTTGAATAAAATATATTCAATAAAGATATTGTCAAAACTCACAAAATTTTTCCCTGTGTACAACTCATCATAGCCACGTCACCGTTTAAATAACCTGTCGATCTTCCCCAATAGTAAGTCTATTACGCAGCCTAAGTCCTGATTCTTCGCACATGAGTACTGAAAGAAAGTGTTCTAATCATGTATCTAGGTGGGAGCATAGCTGTGAGCAGTAAGTAGTATCTTCAGAATCACTTTTTTACGTCTCGATAAACGGAAAGAAAGGTTTCAGTCTCCTTTAGGACTTGGGAAACAAGATATTTTAGTTCTTCACTACTCAATTTATTGTCTTTGTCACATTATATATATACCAAATTTTTTCACTCAAATTTCTAATGCATCTTATCTTCATATGCATTCTACTGGTGTAATAATAAACTACAAAAATGAGTCGTCATTTTCCTTTTAACTCAGCTGAATTGTTTTTGAAGTAGCAATGTGTGGAATAGGATGTAGATAATGGTCAATGCATTAAGCAGGTGGTATTTTCAGTGAGAAACCGTTAATTCAAAGAAGTATAGTTTAATTGACTCTAAGATACCTGGAGTAATTAAGGATTCTATCTCCAGAACTTCCTGTGGGATTTGTTTGCATGGATGTTATTAGCTATATAGCGGCTCGCTGCCTATGCCCATACCATAAAGATAAAATCAGTGGTATAATTATCATGAATCAAGTCCCAGTTTGCTCAGTATATATCGAATTTGATTATAAGCTTCTTTTAACACTTGTCATCTGTGAATTTTTTCTTTCATCTTTCCGATGGCTCCTAACTATTATTTTGCACAAATATGTTGATATGATGCTTAGCGAGGTTTTTTGAAACGATATCCTAGTTTTAGGATTGTGAAGAAGCATTTATAAGCAACTATGGCATTTAACATCTCGCAGAGATACTTATCGCGTCATATATCATGCCATTGATGAATGAACCGACGTCCATTAGACGCTTAGAATAGCCAATCATTGAAAAAAGGTACATTATTATTATGGTGGCTAGGTATTTTCTACTTTCAATGATAAGTAGTTGTCTATGCTTGTCATTCATTACGTTATAACAAAATGCTATCCTTAAACACTAATGTGCATTTGTGTTGTTCAATACGCATCTGGTCTGGCATAGGCTTGGGATGTATTTGGAGGCTAATTAATTAGATCTTCTCAAAAGAACACGACTCGTCAGAAAAAAACGTAATTATAATGTCTTTAATTAGTTTCCTCATATACTGAAGTATTGATGCAGGATTTTATGGTTAATTTATGTAGAGTTTCAAATAATACATTTACTACTAAGTATATTTGGTTTGATGTGAATAGCAATGGATAGAACAATTGAATATTTATTATCGTCTATTTTTTACGGCATATTGTCATTAGGTATACCTTTCTTCTATTGTCCAAGACATCGTAGAAGTCACAGTCATAACTAATAACTATCAAGCCCACGCATTTTCTCGAGATCCAGTTCTTCGTCGTGACAAAATCGTCAAAG
>JABUQX010008320.1:30000-50000 GCA_015478945.1 Trachelipus rathkii
TATACAGGTGAAGGACGTACTCAAGAGAGTATACAAAAGTTTGACTCCAGAAGGATAAAAGTGCAACAAAGATCATAGTTAATAAGGGTTGGTGTGGGAAATTGTATCATGCAGCGAGATGCTATTTGGAAGATTTGCGTAATCTTAGATTTGTTTTTCACTGCAGGATGTAGTTCTTTGAGATCGATGTGTTCTATGCTTGTTTTATTTCACTGCCAGATGCAGCTCATTGAGATTTGAGGTGATCTGTGCTTTTTGGATCACTGGTAGATGCAGTTCTTTGAGGTGTACTTTAAAATCTGAGTCACGTTTAAGTAATAATAGAACAATCACAGGTAACTTACGTTTGTGCTCATCAAACAGTTAAACTTATTTACGGAGTCAATTATTGACCCTATAGAGTATAATGTATATGTATACATTGTATAATAATCTGAAAGTTAAACTGTATAATAGCTATGAGTTATGTTCACAAATCATATACAGTATGTGTCGAACAAAAGTTGTGGGATACACAGATGAAGTGTGATAAGATAGATCTTGTAGATTTGTTGAGAGAAGACGAGATGAAGGAAGATGGAGATGGAGAGATGACTGTAGGTTCAGTTGATGAGAGAATTTGTATGAATGAAAGAGTAGATTGGAGAGACGAGAGAGAGAAGAGAGAAGAGATGTTAAGTGACACTCGTAGAGCCACAGACTATGATCGGAAGTAGTACTCTCAGTGACTTGCGTGGAGTCATGACGGTTATGCATATTTATGAGGCAAAGAGACACTGTGATAGGAAGGTTAGGCTATGAATAGTTCTTAATCTGTTGTGACAGATGAAGTTGCTGATCTCGTGTGCGCTCAGTATGAGGGAAAAGTGTTATAACGAAGTCTTATAAAGATAATGTGAGACACTGTGTGTGATATTTGGTATAACTAGCAGAGGACCATAATGAAGATCGTCATAAAGATGTAATAGCACAATGGTACGGAGAGATAGGTGTGTGACATACATACAGAAATTAGAAGAAAGCATTGATATTTGATAGTATTATTAAACGATCCATCGTTGAATCAGTTAAGAAGCTATTTATGTGAGAATAGATTGTGATGTAAATTTTCTGTGAGAGAGTGGCCATTGCCCTCGCCAGAGCCACGCACGCGCTCTCGTCCACTAAATACGCACTGTATATATATATATAGTATATAACATTAATATAATTGCATATATATATATATATATATATAAATAGTTATATATATATAATTAATAAATATATTAAAATATATATAATATATATTAATATATTAATATATAATTATATATATATATATATATTATATACATATTATAAAATATATTTTAATAATATAAATGTATTAATTAAGTGGATGGATACGCGGATGTCAATATTAGAACTTGATTTGCGGATGCGGTTTAGCTCAGTAGATCTTAAAAGAGTATATAGTTGAGTAGATGCGGATGCTCAAGGATCTTAAAGTAGATGTAAGGTTGCGGATGTTATATTAACGCTTATTTGAATTGAATATTAAAAATTATAGTATTATATATATATATATTATATATTATTACTATATATTTTAAAATTTATAAGGGCATTATGTAATATGAAAATCTTTTAACTATTTACTGGTACTTTCCTGTGGATCCTTTATAGAGTAGTTACAGAATATATAATATATATATATATATATATATAATATTATTAATAATATATAATATATATATATATTATATTATATATTAATATATATATATTATATATATTATATATATTTACGTTGTCAGTCACCACAACTCACCGTCAGAGCCCTATATTCAAGGAGGGGGTGATATGTATACATACGCTATCTAGGATAGATTCATCATATATAATACAACTACGTCACAGATTGAGTAATACAAGAGTATATATATTATATATATATATAAAATATAGACTCAACATCAGGCTTAAAAGTGAGAGAGATTAAATTCAGTACAGGAAACCAGAAGATGGAAGAGAATTCCTCAAGAAAGAGAGTGATGGCTAAGGAAATGAAGGTGTAGCACCTAAGACAGTCAGAAAAGCCTTTTGTAGAGTATTATAAAAAATAAACAAACATAAAAACTCATTAGCGCAGAAATAACTAAGCCTAACCGCCTATTTATGCTTAGTAAGGAGCGTCTGTCCAAAGGTGGATGGTACGCGTAAGTGATAAGCTCCTCGAGCAACTATGATACCGCTGAGCTGGTATTACCTATAGAAAATAGAGATAAAGCCCAAATCGGCAACCGTAAAGATGAGGGTCAAGTGATACTGGAAAGTACATGAACATTTATAAGTATTTTTGGCTTTGCCTCAAAGACACTATACAAAGCCGGGTGTAAACCAGAGCCCCCCCCCGAATAATGAGAGCAGTTAACTGCCATACAAGGGTGGATTGAGTGACCTTGTATAGCCGGAGCAACGATAGTATGGAAATAATGATTACTCAGCACAGTCACGCTTAAACATGACTCCCAGTTTTTGAGGCCTGACTCACTAAGCAATACCGTTGTGATGTATGTATAGTAGATTTTCACCTCACAAGACCATGTTTTATTGAGTTTAGTAGAATGTATAAGGCCAAAGATATTTTATGTACTAAGGGATAGACGAGATAAACCGACAATTAGTGATAGTAGAAGTTAGGAAGGGATCTTAGAACGTGAAGATTTGTTTGTAAGTTTTGTTTATAAAAGACTAAGTGAACCTTTCAGAAAAGGTTACAATAAAATGAAATTTAAGAATTTTTAAGACATGGGAAAGATTGGGCAGTGTGTTTTCAAAGGTGAGATGAGAGGTAATTCTGAAGTAAATAGAATGAGTAGCAGAATTGTATAAATGAGTTTGAAGAAGAAGGATCGAGTCAATCGTGACATAACAGTATTGAGATAGAGTTAGATGGCAGTGAGAAACTCAATTAATGAAAGTAGTGATAGAAATAAAGTAGGATGATAAGAGACAGAGCCTACTGAGGAAACATCCACTTTATTGTAAGAAAATAAGAACAGCCGTAATATTGTAGTAGATGATTTGAAATAGAAAACTAGTAACATATAGTAAGCAAGAGAGGAAAGGAAACCCAAAGGAAGGGGAGCTTTAGGAGAGGCAGTGACTCCTGTCATTATACCCTGGTCAAAATGCTTGGATATGTCTTGCGCTACACGCTCACAAGTCTTCTTCAGTCTCACCGTAATTCACCTAAGGGCGGAAACCATTTAAATCAGTTAGAGATAGTAAATAATATATTATATCCAGTAGAGCTCTATAGAGCTCCGAAAGCCGTACTGGCGATCGAAGAGAAAGTGAATGAGACTTACTGCTAGAATGATCTTAATAAGAAGGAAGAAGTAGAAGAGTGGATTTCAAGACTTATAGATAGAATAAAGTGAGAGCTATAGGGCGATAGTTTAGAAGGATCAGAGCGGCTTCCTTTTTTTTTCGGAACAGGTTGGAAATGTGTGCGTCTTTCCAACACTGAGGGAAAGTATTATAATTAAATAGTATTGAGACATAGAGAATTATAGTTTGACGAGGGAGGCGGAAGAGTACAGGGCGAAACGAAGCACGGAACTGCACATCGCGTACTGATAGCTGAACAGGAAGAGGCAATACGGCCATCTCGCCCCTGCGAGTGTCCAGCTGCCTTTCTCCATAACGTTTACGCATTATAAGTTTCTCAGGTAGTAGCTACATTAATGACACCCGATATTCACGAATGTAATACAGGCATGGCATAGGACACCTGAGAGAAGAAGGAGGATGGAGAGAGGTACGTACCATATTGATATAATAAAATCGTCTAGGAGTTGAGTTAGAGTGATAAGAATAGGAGGCGCGAAGAGATTTTTCCTTTCAGTTGGAGAATACAAAGAACCAGACAATAGAATAAGAGGAGGTAAAGACAGATTATACCAAGAGATAAGTATTGTTAGAGATGTTATTTGGAGACTAAGAGGTTAAGAAGATTTATCAGTAGGAGCAATCATAGGAAGGTTACGCGCACTTTCTTTTGTGAAAGCCGCTTTGGCTCGAGTGTGAGTATCTCTGCAACGGAGATTTTCTAGTCTAGATAATGAAAATTGAAGAGTGATAGATAGTAAGAGAGTAAATTTTACCACCCCCGATAAGCTACTGTACTCATTTATACTGATATGACCAAGAGCAAGTACGTAATTTGAACACCACTGGATTATGAGGTATGAGAAATTGATTTAGTCGAAGATTTATGAAATGAACCTGCTCATACCATCATAACATTAAACAGCTCCTACCATTATAGCAGAAGCACTCACTCACGAAGCGTTCATACCAGAGTCAAAGCTAGTCCATTATAGAATATATAGCTTATGCGTAAGAGTAGCTGATCGACAAGGCTACCCAATCGGCCTAACGTTAATCAATGAGAGTGCCTAAGAATAAAACGCTCACATATATAATATTAAGCGCAATATAATTAATAGATGATAAACCTTATCGCAGAAGCCGAAGCGTCACCAGATGTCACAATAGTACTGTATATGTGTGTGTAGACCAAACAGAGTATAGAATAAGAGGAGAAAGACAGATTTAGCAGAAGTATTATTAGTTTAATAGAGTGATTAGATATATTATTTATATTATATTTGGCAAGAGGCAGAAAGATTTATCAATATAGGTAAGTGAATCAAGTGACGTGATAGCTAGCACTTCTTTTGAATGAAAGCCCGATTTAGTATCTCACTCAGATGCGAAGGTTCTCTGCACGATTCTAGTACTGTATGAAATTAGCAGAGAGTGATAGAAGAGCGAGAATTTTTCCACCCCTACGATAAGCACTGTTCTAGCCTGAAGATCACGCAAGAGAGCAAGAGATTGAACAATATATATAAATTATAATAATGTGGTGAATAGAATGAGAAGAAGAATATATACGCCTCCATCATAGTCACGGTGACGCAATGTGAGGAATGAACACTGGCCTACGCAATAGTGTAATAAAAGATCCCAGCTAGCGCAGAACAATTCTCCCTGCACGTACCCTGTCTCATTATTTACTTTGTGTTACCAGCATAGCTCCCAAAGGTACAAGCTAAGGCATACAATCATAAGAGCCTTATGAGAAATCATAATAAGATACATGTTTCAGCTACTGTGACATAGCCAGAGTAGCTAAGAAAGTGTAGACCATCAGACTCAGAGACGGCAACTGTACGATTTAGGAGT
This sequence comes from Trachelipus rathkii, assembly GCA_015478945.1. Taxonomy (NCBI): domain Eukaryota; kingdom Metazoa; phylum Arthropoda; class Malacostraca; order Isopoda; family Trachelipodidae; genus Trachelipus; species Trachelipus rathkii. Next base: position 35,242 of record JABUQX010008320.1, read on the forward strand.
TAACTGAGATCAATTAGATGAGAACAGAAAATGAAGATAACGGCACTGAGTTAAATTATTATAAACATTATGCATAAAAAGATAATTCGTGTAATATATAATAACAAATTAATTGATAACATAAATATACATATAAAAATATGTCATTTTATATCATTAATAGTCATAATCAGAAAAGAATAATTCTCTGATTTATCTTAATATTATCATATTTTAGCTCCTAATTACTTTCCGTACTCTTAAATTAAATGTTATATTATAATTACAAATATATATATTTCAAGATAATTAACAAATATATTTCATAAAGATATATTTTCATTAGATTTGAATGTATGTATGTATAATTATATATATATTATATATTATAATATATTAATATATATTAATTAGTATATATATATATATATATAATATATATATATATATTAGGTCATATATATAGTTTATATAAAAATAATATATATCTCAATATATATATTATATTATTTAAGTTTTATATTATATTTATGATGCTTTCAAATCTATTCGGTTTACGTTATATTTTAAAACGTTAGAAATAGTTCAGATGTTATATTATATATAATATATATTTATATTAATATATTAATTATTATTATTCTATAATTAATATATGTATTTTATAATATTTTTATAATATTTATAATAATTATATAAGTAATATTATAATATATATATATATATAATCTATACATATTTGTTAATTTATATATATTATACCCTATATTATATTATATTATATTGTAGGTGTACGAATATTTTAAAAATACTAAAAAATATGTAATAAAATGTTTTTAGAAATTGAAAGTGAAATTTATATTGTGCTTTGTTTGTTTCACTAATCTCTTGCCTGTTAATTTTATATATATTTTATATTATTATTATATATTGAAAATGAAAAGGAAATAAAATACTAAGTGGATACAATTATTATTATTGTACATATATATTATTAATATATATATAGTATTAAAGAAAGTACATTATATAATTATTAATGAGTAAGGTAAAATAGAATATATACTATGATCATTTTCTTCCGCGAAGAATTGAGAACCAGAACCGCCATCTAGTTGCGACTGAGGACAATATCATGTTTCACCTGTGTCTCGCTCAGATAAAACGACTCTATCTCTAAGAGCTAATTATACCTCTTGTCGGTATAGCGGCCCTATACGCCGCAGGCGCTGATCTTTGTCACTAAGGGTAGCGCATATACTCAGAGTCTATGACGTCGGTTCATAAGATCTGAAGAGAGAGCCAGACGCATGTGTACATCCATATATAATTCCCGTACCTTATTATTCTGTTTGTTGGTTTATTTTTTAACATCTCTCACTCATTTTTAAAAGCGGCCCATTAATAGATATTTCCTATTCTCCTATATCATCTAACTCCATTCTCATATCAATAAAATATACCCTTAAAAAGTTTATACCTCTCATTCCCTCCCATTATACTCTAGTATCGTCTCTCTATAACTACTTTCTCTTACATAGAAGTGAAAGTTCAATCAAAGATGGCTTTTTTGAGATGAATCTATAAAGAGAAATCCATATGGAATATTCCGGTTGGATTGGGAATATGTAATTTTAGTTAAGTGAAATGATGTAATTCCCAGAAATTATATGGTGAGATGACTTATGAATTCACAGATACTGATTTTCAAACACCATATATATATTGGAGGCGCAACTTTTACTCGATCCAAAGCGTAAAGAATGGTGACTGCAGGTCATAAAAAAAGATATTAAATAAAGAAATTTAGTTATAATATACAAAAAATGTTGAATTAGCAGTATGAAGTCGGAAATTGAAATTAGACATTGCTTTTGAGAAGGGCGTTATAAGTTCTTGTTTTATAGACACTACACCAAAAGGTGACAGATTATACGAGTCGCTTAATGACATATTTATGAAGTATGCGCACCTTTTCAAAACGATGAGTAGGATACCTTCACAAAACTTTCTGGAGATATTAGAAGAGTAGGTGTAACTCATTTTTAATTTTCTGTTTACGGTTCATTTCCGTCATTTTTGAAAAAGGAAAAAATTTGTCTCGGCACTTGGGGGAAAGAAATACAATGTTCTCCAATACACCTAATAGTATATTAAAATGGGTAAAAAAATAAATAATAAAAAAAAACTCTGCCGTCCTGATGATGGGAATAGTATACTTAACGAAATTTTGTTAAAATTCTATTTAGTTGTAGATATAAATTAAATACTTATAAGAGTTCATAAAAATGATAGATTATAAAGGATATGAGTTCTAAGTTAGCAATATTAGAATATACTTCTACTTCTATGAGAAGTAGTATTGATATCTATAGGGAATATGAGATTGAGTGAGCTTAGAGAAGGTTTGGGTATATAATAATTTATTGCCTATATAAATATTTTAGTAGGGAGGTTGTACCAAAGTGTTCATTTCAATTTGTGATATCTTGATGGAGGTAATTTTGAACTGGGTTTTATATATATAACTCATCAATGGATATTAATGGTGTTTGAATGTATGAGGATTATAAATTAACCTTGATTCATGGAATATGCTTGGGATTCTGATTTAATTCTTTCAGAGATATGTTATATCTACTACAATTTCTTTATTCATATAAAAATCTTTACAAAATATAATTTAAATCACTATGATTGAAATGTATAAATTAACACGTAGTTTGAGTTAATATACCTCTCAAGAATACGATATATATGGGATTAACTATTATAAACTTGAGAAGATATAAGGAGTTTAAATTATAAGGTGGATGGTATTTAAATTATATTAATCTAAGGTCAATATATAGTCCTCTTATTCCTATATATATATATATTATATATAACTGAACTTCTTTCAGAATGATATTTTAGTGAGAATCTGTCTAAGGCAGAAATGTTCATGCTGTTCTTAGAGACTATTTCGTTGATAAAGCGCCGAAGACTATGGGGATGCTCGGATAGTTTATTTGTAAACTATAGCCGGATGACGCCTGGTAGATCTGGATTGAGATTGATTATAATAAGTTAATTGAAATATATTATTATTATTCTCTAATAATGAATTGGTATATTTTATAAATTGATAATTATTATGAAGGAGTAGCACAGAGAGAGAGGATATGAGGAATATTGAAATTATAAATTTATTTATAATATGCATTAGTACGGATATATGAGGTACTTTCGCAGGATAATAGATAACTGTCATAATTTTATGTTTTGGCTGTTGCAAAAGATATAATAGTGTAAATGTCCTAGGGTTTATACTGTGTAAAGGTTCTGTTTAGATTTAAAGATAAGTTTATAGGACTAATAGACGTAAGAAATTAGTAGTAATATATATATATATGTTTAAATAGACATAAAGGCGATAGCAAGCATGTTTTGTCATCAATGGATGTAAATGATTGTGATTGATTGATATTGAGGGCAAACTGCTGTTTTCCCTCATGTTAAAGACGAAAATATGTCATGAACTCGAAATTTATCTGTAAATAAGTATATTTTATAGGTCTACTTTGACCTTAGATTCGATTATATTTTGACAATATATATTTAACCAAATCTATTACGGACTTTGAGAATTTGAAATATTTAGGTAACTAGAACAGACGTTTCATTATATGGAATGAATATTGATTATGAGGAAATTGGAATAGAAACTTATGATTGATATATAAATTTATGCAAATTTGTAAAAATAAATGGCATCGTTCTACTCTGCTCAACAGAATAATGATCAGAAAATGGATTGTGGTTGTTATGATTAATAAGTTCCATATTGATACCGGTATGTCAATAAATGAATGGTATGGGTGTGGTGCGGCATCTAACGTGGTAATAGGGAACCCACTTCAAAATGACCCCCAACCTCTTTACCCATAATGGGCTGACTCGTACCTAGTAGACTAGTGTGAGACTTTGAGGTTTTTACGTATAATAAACACATAATTTTATATTTTTTTCGAAAAAACTATTCAAATTCAAATACAGAAGTATTGTGCCTCCACTTGAGAGGGATGGAAAGTGTCGAAATTAGTTACGAGTGCTCTCATTTATGTAGTAAATCTCTGTTTTACGCTCTTTTACATTTTAAAGTTATAGTCCTCACCAGGTTGATATAATAGACTATTAGAATTGTACCTTCCTTGATCTTGACACTAGTTGCAGGAGTTACACAGGACACCATGTATTATTCCGCTTTCATGAAGTCTCTCGTATTTGTAGGCGTGGTAATAAATCATTTTGCTAACTTTCCACTTACTGATAGGGTATTGTCATTTTATCTGCGCTCACTCTTACCCACTGGTTAATCGTTTTTATTGTCTCATTGGGTGTTAGATACGATATGTTGAGAATGTCTAGATTATGCAATCTTCACAATTACATTTTTTGCGTTGAGAAATGTTGCTTTGTTGATGATAGATTTCTTCATTCGATATGGGCTGTGTAGAAGAATGGTATTTTTGACTTCTAGATTGATTATTCTGTTTGTAAGTGATTTGCTCATAATTAGTAAACTGAATGTATTAAGGTTTTCGTAGAGTAGATCATTTCGCAAATTATTGTTTCACTTTCAATGGATGGTGTAATTAGAATATGATTACTGTTCTGGATTTGTTGTCGCTTCTCTCATTGACTCTCCAACTGGTTTAATCACCAAGTAGAGGGTACCCGATTTGAACTTGTGATTACACTAATTAACTGAAATATTCCTCACATTGTGTGTACACAATATACAGACATTGCCTTTAGTACAGACGCGTGTGCATCTAGAGATATGTGAGCGTTGCGAGATGTTGAAATGCACACAGTGGGCTAATGTACATTTTTAAGAGATCAAGAAACTAGAAAGTCGTGAGGGATTATTTTTTCTACTAGCTTTAGTTTTAGAGTTCTTAATATTAATTCTTGTTAGTGCATTGACTTTTAGATTACACCATGTCTCTCAGGCATGTGTCAATTTGATGTGAGTTGGTGTTGTGGAAAATATTAATAACAGCTTCCTTACTCTCTAGCGATTTGAAAGATTATGGATCTGCAGGCAAATTTATCTTTTAAGTATGCGTTATCATTTTTAGTGGTTCTTATAAATAGTGGATTTTATTTCCTTGAGCAGAGGCAGTACAGATACGACTGATAGAGTAGAGTCGACCGTTCGATGATTATTTCTTCTATTGTATGGATAATATCTTGCATCGGTTCCGCAGGATGAAAACTTCCGAGAAGCGATGGGGAAATGATTTATTATGTTGCAGTACTCTTGTCTGCTTCATTAATGTTAGTGGAGATGGATAAGACTATTGAGGCAATTCTAGGAGTAAAAGAGTAATGGTCACACAGAAAAATCTGGACCGTTGAATCAATTCTTTGAGTGATCAAGTCTCGCAACATGGATGTTAAATTACTATGTCGAATAATTGAGATGATTATGCAGGCTCCTGCAGCGTATATACTATATCCTTTCACCCACGTGAAATAGATCAAATTAAATATGTTTCATGTTAACTAATTGTTACCTAGCGAGAAGTATGGTGTGAGACGTTTTTCTTGATAATTATGTTTAGTTTAATGTTTATTGTGTGTGTATAGTAAGTTGAAAGTTGTTATCTTTGTGTGTCATCGAACTTATATGCTCAAGTAGTGTTATGCAGTTACACATATAGAGATTTAAGACATCTCAAAACATTTAGAGTAAATTCAAGTTTGATTAGTTAGTATTTACATGTATAATTCCACTTTTGTTACCATGTTATCCTGCAGATCAAAATTAATAATCATTAACACAGAGACCAATGACAATTCGTCAGAGACAGAGATGAGAAGTCAAAGACGTCTGGAATTTGGCAGGATTTGTATGATATATATATAACGAATACGTCAGGATAGCAGAGATTAGTAGTTACTCGTTAACACATTTGTCATAGTATCGAACTTAATATATATAAATATGAAAATTTAAAATTAAGATTATATTAAGCATATAGGTGAAGAAATCTCTATCAATATAAAGCTGATATAAGGTATAATTACAATATTTAATCAAAACTTAATTATATATAGTATAAGTACTGAAATTCTGAATTAAAAATCATAATAAATTATAAAAAATAAAAGCAGCTTAGATTATATAAAGCTTAAATATGGCACTAATTAATATTAGATAAAATTAAATATTAAAGCAATCATTGAATATATAATAGCTTAATAATAGCTTATATACTATTGTATATATTAATTAATTTAAGATTATATTAATATTAATAATTAACAATCTGATATTTAAGGAAGATTTTAATTTATCTCAGAATATTAAAATAAATTTGAAAAAATTTTATTATTCGATTTTTATTTTTGAGTTTTTCTTGTTTATATATATAAAAATTAATTAATAAAAAACACATTAATTAATATAATAAAATAAAAGTAATATAAAATAAATAAAGTTATTAATTATATATATAAACGTTGTAGATATTATTACGAAACTGTATAAATTTAAAAATTTTTATTTTTTATTATTTATGGTTTATTTAGTTTTATAGTTTGTTCGAAAAGAAAAGAAATGACACTAGTACCTGGGGCATAAATAAAAAAATTTTCCGATAGTATCGTAATACAGTAGACTATAATAAAAATATGTGAAACTTATACTTAAAAATTAAGAGTAGAAAAGTGTGAGTATTTATATGTGTATTTGTGTATTTATTATATGTATAAATAGAAATAATTAATGAAAACTTTAAAATCACCTAAAGGTTTTATGAAACTCATCAAAATTAAATAAAAATTAGATAATAATAATAATTTATTTACAAATAGATTTATTGCAACTACAGAAGATATTTTAAATCTCTCTTAGAGAGAGCAAGTAGTGGAAGTATAGTCTATTTCCTCTTCTAGTCATTTCAAATGGCAAACAACTGGAGGTCTCTTTAACACTGTGATTCTAGAACGAATACTCTCTATTTTGTTTGTTATTTGATATATAATTACAGTTATCTTGTGTGTGAATTACTCATTGGTGGTAAGATATATAGGATGGAGGAGGTTCTTTGCTCTCTTTGCTCACTATGATTTGGCTTCTGGTAACCCTTGATTCCACATACTCATCGGACCCTCTTGAAATGTGCTTTAGGTGGAGGTCCTGATATCAGAACGGTATCTATTCTTTTCTAAGTAGACATTGACTATCTTTAGTGCCTTCAGAATGTTGAAAATCTACAGAATTAATATTCTTCTTGTAGATACGGTTGTGTTACCTCATACATCATTTGGGGAAGTGCTTAGTCAGATAGCTTGGCAGCATTATCCCTACAGTTATCATCTGCAAGTGGTGTATTAATCCATAAAATAAGATATACCTCTTGTAGCTTATCTGGCTCAACTCGACAGGCTGTTTCACTCATGTTCAGAACTATCCGAAATTATATGAATATCCTCTTAGTCTATTGGTGATAGAAGACGGTCTAGTACCACTCTTATCTTTTGAATGATTTGACTTGTGTTTGATGGAGTTAGAATTAAATTTACATAATCTTATACTTAATCCTTGAGGAAGTATAAGTGTAATTCTTTGATTATAATATAATTAAAGAAGTTTTGTTTCTTATTACTTAACAGGATTATATTGTTAGTTTTATCTTTATAGTGATTGATCCTTCAGAGCTGGAAGTATATATATATATATATATATATACATTTTGTTCAATCATTAATAATTAAAATTTAGGGTAGGGTAAGATCAAGAAAGTAAGATTGAGATTGGATGAATTCTTGATCAAGATTGGTGTGTGTGTGCTAGTCGTCGTGTGCTGGATGTGTCATTAGTGCTGTGTGTGTCGCTTGTTCGTTCCTGGTACTGTGCACAAAATGTTTCGATTACGTCTGAGTTCTCTTATCTAAGATCTGGTTCTGTACATCATCCAGTAATTTTCTTCGCAAGGTGGAATTCGAATGTTGTTTCAGGAATTGCACTGTAGACTGGGAAGCCGAACATATCTCATTCTACTTGAGGTGCTCTCTAGAGGTAAGCATATTAGAAAGTCGAGAGCGTGTTACAGGTATCTCTATCTCTAAGTCACTGAGACAATTTATCTGATAGACCAATTGTATCCGATCTACCTTCGCTGTTGGTGAAGCCGTTCGAGCATATGACGTTTCATAGAACAGATGAATGAATTTTGATGTCAGGTAAAAGAGCATGAGGCTTTATTTGGCTGATTCTGATTTCGCACTCTCCTCACTACATAAATTTCATTGCGCTATGTCACTTTGAGAAAGTACGTGCTACTTAAGCAGTAGACAGTTAGTGAATATTCTGTTGCAATAGAGTTACTCACTTTTAAAGCGTCGAAATTGCTCAACATAAGTAGAGATCGTAGGATCCACGGAATATCTTTTACTTGACGTTCGTCAAGAAACCGAGCTATATCAACTATTTTTCTACTATTGAGTGAGTGTAGGTGCCTATTGTTATAGCTGTTCTCGGTTAAACCCAAAATAGACTATTATTTATCTCTCAACATTATCAGAGATAAATCTGAGTGGAGTGATGAGAGCTATAACAGGAAGAGAGCACGTGTAGGTCACTGCAACTAGAAACACAAACATGCACAACATGCAAGAGCGAAATGAGTGCAAGTGAGTTCAATGTTTATTATGTGATGCTGTTAAGTAAATAACACCATAGGAACAATGTCTTCTAACTTTGAATTTACACAAAGACTTTGAAGGAATCTTGAGATACTTAAGTGTGACATCACAGCTGAGAATAAAGAGGCACAATATTAAATAGCTCTTTGATGTCCTTTTTTTCGTTAGTTGTATTCAACTGAATCTATTTTCACACGAGAATTGTCAGGCGCGGATTATTGGCGAAGTGTTAAGATACAGTGTATGGATAAAATAGATTACGAGCTTAGAAATCTCACATCTCGCAGGTTCGCATAGCGCATAAGAGCATATTATTACGCATAGGATGACTCATCTCAACCAAGTAAAGCTCTGAGCGGAGCGACCACATTTCGGCAATCCTGGCGAAAAGACCTCTGAGATGAAAAGAACAATTGCGAGAGAAGCAACCTGACAACATGTTGACACGGTGACCGATGACCAAGTTGGTTGTACGATCTGTCGCAATGCTGCGCACAAGACAGTATCAACTAATACACTTCTTTACTTGTTGTAATCCCCTCACTATTATATTTTATTGAATATGAATACAAATAATGTATATTATATACCAGCAGAGTTGTTACACAATCAGAGAATTCAACACAAGAACAACAGAATCCAGTAGAAGAAACACAAACTTCTTGTAATCAAGAATACCTGATACTCCTTGTCCATAGAAGTAGATTGATATTTATATTCTACTCCACAAACTAGAACATCAAGTAAGTAAGGGTATATAATAGACGCGTTACTTACTTATCCCGATCAGAAAAAACTTCATTTATACAACGGTGCAATTGTCCGTTAAACCTAGAGGAAACAGCCTCGGTCGTAGAGCTAGTAAGTACAAGAGGTATACTTTGGTATTAATCACTTACACTTGTCACAAGTAATAATGAAATCAGTAGGGGATATCCATTGAGTTGCTTCAAGTGGTCTAAGAAGAAGCAAGATCCCAATAATGTTATAAGAAGAGTGTTAAACAACCACTCTTCATGAAGAATATAGAATGGAATGTTAAGATTATATCAAACATCTGAAGGCACAAGGGAAAGTATCGATTTGTATAGAAATGTAAATTGTGACTTTCGCTTCAGAGTAAAGTGAAGACACCTCACACAGTCAAGATTATACGAGAAGGCTCGATGGGATTGTTGATTTTCAGGTAGAACCACGTTCAGGGGGGCACCTCATTAATGGTGCTTTGCCAATTACAACGCTTATCAGAACTATCCTCACCACTCTGAAGTACCACAGTCTATTGTTTCTGACTAATGTGATATTTGTATGGATATTACACAAAAAGAGATAAAGTCTGAATCAGCTGCTATGAAGATCACCCTAAGTACAGTCAGTTGAGTTTTGTAGTGGAGGCAGCATTAATTGATCGATATGACTTAATGAAGTAGTGGAAAGATGATCCAAAACGCCACTCGCACTTTACACTTGAGCTCTGTTACGGTATGGACAGTTAAAATCTACAATTAGAATTAAGACATAATATAAATCTTTTTGTAAATACCGTATTCTTGATTGTCCATTCTGTTAGATAATTTTGTGTTAGTGAGACCATGTAAGTATAGAGAGTTTAGTTGATCTCTTTTATATTTCTATCTAATGATTACTGAAGTAAGGTCTCTCATACCATGCTCTTATCACCTCGTTGAATCAATGTAGCTCTGGATCGATGTCTTGTATAGAAGATGTTATAGCAAGGACACCACGCTCAGAATGTCTCGAGAAGGTTCTTCTTTTTATATATTCGGATATCGGATTCACCGATATTGTTAAGGGAAGAATCTTTCTCTGTGATTGACTGCTCCAGCGGATTATTTCTATTAAATTGCGTCTTTGACTTGACATACCTCTAGATATAAAACCAATAAAAAATCACAACAAATCTAATTTATAGTATAGTATAGCCGTGTTCTCTCGCTCACATAAGTAGATCAACGTGTAAGTAGTTCATTCTTGCTGTTTTGATTTTTTATAACTAAGTGTACTTTTTTTCTTCTTATAATGGAAATTAATGTTTTTACCTGGAATGATAATTCTTAATTTGAAAAAATGTAACAAAATCATGTGAAAAGATGCCAAATTCGTTATCTCATATTAGTGTACAGAGACATCACTATAAAAATATATATTAGAGAGCTTCTCAGATTTAATACTGTTGAAAGTAAATCTTTCCTACATTATATTGTTGATTTCTTACTAATAAGTATTTAGGGTTTATATTTCAAAGCAATTTCTTTCTTTTTATATTTCTTAATTTTGTATTCTCCAAGATTTACATTAGCCTTAAGAAAAAAAATGAACAATAAATCCCGATCATTATTTTCAGATTTCGTTGTGATTGCTAGAACCTTTGGTAATGAATAGTCTTTCTCATGTCTTTATTATTATAATTGTGTTTTTGATTAATATTGTTGTATTTGTCATGTTTGAAGTCTTCATAGTGATGGAATTAATATTAGGGTTTTTCTGAAGCGTTGTATAAATAAATTCGATTTTCTGCATTTTATATTTGCATCTTTAATTAATAGATCAGCACTGTATTAAACGAATTATCTCTCGATACTCTTCTATGTTTTTATTATAACAAGTGATACCATAATGGATGTTGGAGTTACAAGTTATGAAAGATTCTATTTTTAGTTGCCGGATTTGATTTGAGATGTGTATTATTATTTACTCAGAATCTGACTTCAGAATAACTTTGCTATGTTCCCAAATTTGTATTCGCAATTTAAAATTTAACAGGCTAATCCTAACATAGTGAATTCTATTTTTTCTGACTCTTTTCAATAAAAAAAAAAAGAAAATACAAATAAAGAAAAGAAATAATAGAAGCCTGAAAATAAGAAGAATTTAAGTGTAATTAATATGGTAGCTGTTAAAAACTAGAGTATTACAAATTAGATTGGCAGTTATTTATCTTCCTTGATAGTAGAATATGTGAAGCAATTCTCAATAAGAACGTGTAATATATTGTATGACGTCAGTAATTTTTTGAGAGACAGAGAATTTTCTCTATTGCTGTCTATGCTCTATGAGATCTCACTCAGCGCTTCACTCTTAGACTGAAGTTAACATGAAGAGTCAAGAGTACTTGCCAGGTATCATTTTGTAGCAAATACACTTCAGGATGAGAGAGAAGAGTTCCGTTGAAGTCTGGATATCTGTTGTCACTAATTTTTGATGAAATACATAACTTGATATGAACATTGGCTGTCACTCATTCAGATCAGGTTTGATAATACCACACTCAGATTATATTATGTATGTCGACTTAGATTGGTAATATGATAACTAAGATATACTAAGAGATGTATATATTCTTTTCGTCCTCTGGACAATTAGTTAGATGCAGATGTGAGATTTTGATGAGCTGATGTGTACCATTTAAACACACTGACACGATGCACGCACCATGTGATGTGATTTGTCAGTTACTGTGTGATTAAAATTTAGAATCTTTTTTATATAGCTGTACTTCCTCTTAATATGTATCGAAAATTTAAAGAGAGCTCATATCCATTGGAGATCAGTAGTCGCTCCAGCCAAGGGTCGGTAGTATGACTAAGGTGAAGAGAGCTCGAATGTATGACCAGCAAGTCGTGGAGTGAGATGTAGTTACTATTACCACATATATTTCCACCAAGAGATTAGTCCAGGCTACTGGATTGGTATAAACACATATGAAACACCTTGTTTTACTATTGATGTAACAATGGACATGTAAGAAGTATATATTGTAAAGTGCTCCAATACTTTGGGCGAGTACTTCAAAATATTATTTGTGTGATAAGAAGCAAGCTCTCATTATGTTACACGTGTAGAATGTGCAAGAATTACCGCTGAAACAATGTGTTGATACAGCTAAGTTGTAAGAGATAGCAACTTAATATTCAATACTCAATTATTACAAAGCTAACAAGAGGCAATAATTTCACTGCTCACTTACGAGTTCACGGGTATAAATAATAATTATAAAAACAAATATTACATACGATGACTAACGAACATTGCCCAAAAGTCTGCGCAGAGAAATCCTAACATGGTATCTGTGGCTCTACGTACAGATGCGCGCGTCAATCCAGTTTGTTTTCTTTAATTAATGAATTAAGGAAGAACTGAAATTAAAAAATCAATTCGGCAGCTTCGAATATGAGAGAGATTCAATCCATTTTACCAAGCGTATCGATAAAAAATTATTTTCAGATTGGATACCAAAGAATCGGTCAAAGAATAGGTACAATGATACCGATTTCGATTCATTCGATTCCTCTGAAAAACAGCCGATACTCCGATTCCGATTTCCGATTACCGATTAATCGATCCCATCCTAATAATACTATAAGATATAATATATATAAATATATAATTATATATATAATATGTTATATATAAATATATATTATAATATATAATATATATATATATAATAATTTATGTGGTTTATGAGTGTATGTATGTATGAGCGTAAAGGTGGAGATACATTTCTTTGACTGTTATCATGTTTGTTGAAAAGTTAACTTCAATAACCGTTAATCAGTTAATTCGTTGAAAATCTAGCGGAAGTTAATTAATAAACAGTAAACGTTAATTTTTATTATAAAAAAATCAGTTTTGTTGCTCTATAACCATCTAAAAATGCCAAAAAAATCATAAAATATAGTTTTTTTTCTAAGTCTTTAGAATTCTAAAACTATAGTTTAATGGTATCGAGTATATATATAGAAAAGGTTGTTTTTATATTTTTAACCTTTAAAATGACTAAAAAAATGAGTTTAAAGGTGTGGTCCCTCTTTTTTTTTTTTTTTTTTTTTTTTTTTTTTTTTTTTTTTTTTTTTTTTGAGAAGCAATAAATGTCAAAAAATGGGAAGATATAAAAAGCTTGAATGAAAGATAATGTTACTATTACACTAAAAACTAAAAAAAAATAAAGAAATAAAAATTATAAAATAATTGCGAAAATGAAGAACACGGTGTACACAAATTTAACTTTTCATTTTCTTTCCGCTCTCCATTTTGTCCATGAGACGCATTTTGCCCTTCAAGAAATTTAAAATGCCATAGTTTCCACCAAACTTTAATGATCCCTTGGCACTGAAGATATTATGGCCTATGTACAGAACAAACGCTATACTGCAACACTGTAGTGGTAGGCTGTGTTGCTGTGTTGTGAACAACTCCAATAACAATTACTTATCCAAAAAGGCAGCATCTGCCATATAATTTTTAACTTTTATATAATTAAAGTTAAAATGGAAAAATTGGGAATATAAATTATCTCAAATATAAAAATGATATAAATGCTATTTAATGATTCGTCAGCCCAATGTCTTCATTGATACATAGCAGCTCTTCCAGAGATTCAGTGTCTTGACCATTCTCATGAACGTATATTCTCTTGACTCTACACCGATGAATGGCAGTGTAATTAATGATTACGAACAAGTTCACAATCATTGGAGCCACAGTAGCCTGGATAAAAGAGCAAATTAAATAACCATTATTATTATTATTATTATTATTATTATTATTATTATTATTATTATTATTATTATTATTATTATTATTATTATTATTATTATTATTATTATTATTATTATCATTATCATTATCATTATCATTATCATTATCATTATCATTATCATTATCATTATCATTATTATTATTATTATTATTATTATTATTATTATTATTATTATTATTATTATTATTATTATTATTATTATTATTATTATTATTATTATTATTATTATTATTATTATTATTATTATTATTATTATTATTAGTGTAACAAAGCGTTTGTGGATTGCGTAGTTCCAAAGGATTGGAGGAGTGCAGTGACAGTAAGTGCCCTTGCATAAGGGTAGGGGTGATAAGAAGAAGTGTAGGAACCACAAGAGAATTAGTGTACTGAGTGTTGTGGTAATGATATATGCTAGTAAATTGGGTGGAAGAGTGGGTCAAGTGACAAAAGGGTTGATTGTTGAGAAACAAGGTACAATTGGAAGTAGTGGAGGATGGGTAGATAAAATTTTTACTTT
>JABUQX010008321.1:7500-17500 GCA_015478945.1 Trachelipus rathkii
TCGAAAGAGATAGGAAAAGTTAGAAGGTTTTAGAGAGGGAGATTTGTAGAGTTTTGGTTTTTAAATAACTGAATTTCACAAGGTTGAGACGACCCCACAGGAAAATCTATCACAATCATCCGAGAATAGAAATCGACAAAGATTAAGAACGAGAGCAACTTCTAGAAGTAAAAGAAGGAGAAGAATTGAAATGAGTTGAAGAATGACGGGTCGAGTCATCGGCATACGAGTGATAGAGTTAGATGTGCAGGTGAGAAATTCATCAATGAAAAGTAGGAATAAGTAGGAGATAAGACGAACCCTGAGGAACACCACTTTTGACAGAAAAAGAACAGCCGATATTGAGTGATTGAAAGAAAACTAGACATAAATAGCAAAGAGCAGGAGGAAACCAAAGGAGGGGAGCTTGGGAGAGCAGTTTCGTGTCATACCCGGTCAAATGCCTTGGGATATGTCAAGCGCCACCCGCACAGTCTCTCGTCAATTCCTAAGCGGCGGCAAAACCATATCAGTTTACGATAAAAAGTATATCGCCAGTAGAACTCGAGCTCGAAAGCCGTACTGGCTACTCGGAAAAAGAAGCTGAATGAGACTCAGATGATCATAGAAAGGAGAGTTGAGAAGGATTTCAAAGATCTTAGATAGAATACAAGTGAGAGCTATAGGGGAATAGTTAGAAGATAGAGCGGTTCCTTTTTTTCGGAACAGGTTGAACACATGGCGTGCTTCCAACACTGAGGGAAAGTATTAGTATTGAGACATATAGAATTAGTTGAACGAGGGCGGGGTCAGCACGAAAGCATACTCCATCAAAAACTCAGGGAGGAATGGCCATCCGGGCCACCGCCTTAACCTAATCGCTTCTAGATTTCAAGGAAGCCCATGCACCCGATAAATGTAAGTCACAGGCAATGGCATAGGCATCCTGAGAAAGGAAGGAGGAGAGGAGGAGTATCCAGAATGTCTAGGGTTGAGTTAGAGGAAACTAGGAGGCCGAAGAGATTTTCCTTTTCAGTTGAGAATTAGCAACAGAACAACAGATAGAATAAGAGGAGGAAAGACAGATTTTTACAGAAGTTGTTAGAGATGTTTTCTGCAAGAGGGCAGAAAGATTTATCAGTAGGAGAATCAAGGAGTTAGCGCACTTTCTTTTGAGAAAGCCCGCTTTGCTCGACAAAGAGTATCTCTGCTACGATTTCTAGCTGAATGAAAACTTAGCAAGAAGTTGATAGAAGAGGCGAGAATTTTTCCCCGATAAGCCTGTCTCTAGCCTGAAATGACAGAGAGCAGCACAATTGAACCATGGATTATGAGGAGAGCAGAAGATTCTTAAGTCGAGAAGGAATGACTGCTACTACCATCAACAACTTAACGGCTTTCCACCTTATCGGCAGAGCCGAAGCGTCACCAGAGTCAAAGCCAAGTCATTCCAATTATAGTTGGCGTAGAAGCAACGCAAGGCCCCATCGCCAGATCAAAGTCCAGAAAAAACGCATAATATAATAATATATTATATATAATATATATATATATATATATATAATTTATAATATAATATATATATATATATATATTATATATAATATATTTAAAATCATTATATTATTATATAAATATATATATATATATATTTATATAATATTAATATATAAATATATTATATATATATATTATATATATATAGTATAGTATATATTATAAAGTAATATATATCATATATATATTATATATATAATATATATAAATACTATATATATATATTATATATATATATAATATATATTATATATATATATATATATATATATATATTATAAGTAATATATATATTATATAATATATATATATATATAATTACTATAATTATATATAATATACTATATATATAATATATATATTAATATATATATATATATTATATATTATATATATATATATATATATATATATATATATATATATATATATTATATATATATATATATACGATAAAAGTTTCTTACTACAATTTTCCACATTTTTTATTTATTTACTTAATCAGACGTTTCGGATAAAGGTCTATCCATCATCAGTGTATTAAAAACATAACACATTCAAAATAAAAATATATAAAACATTCATGATAAATTAACAAAAGTTTTTGCACCTCCATATCGAATAAATCTGCTAAAACATTAAAAACAAAGCTGAGAATGAATACTGGTTGGTTGGTTTTTATTTAACATCAAATGAAACAAGACTATATAAAGGAAAAAATCAATGATAAACGGATTTTTTACAAAATAATATAATAATAATAATAATAATATAATATAATAATAATAATATAATAAATAATAATAATATAATCATATAATAATAATACATAATATAAATAATAATAATAATTGGTAATAAAAAATAACAACTTGTTACGAGTTTGAAACAATTTCAAACCAAAATAGAATATATATTTTATTTTTTGATATATTTTTTAAAGTTGCGGTTGCGATTGCGGTGTAATTTTGCTTAAATAATTGCGGTCGCAAGCCATTCGCAACTCATTCAAAATAATTGCGGCGGCATCGCAACCCGCAACCGAATAATTGCGTAATCGCAATTGCGGCGTGCGCGCCGCAAAAGTTGCGCGCAGTGGCCAAGCACTGTATATATATATATATACTATATATATATATATATATATCATATAGTATATATATTTATATAATATATATATATATATATATAATATATATATATATTTATATATATATATATATATATATAATACATATAATATATATATTATATATATATATATAATATATTTATATATATAATATATATATATATATATTATATATAAATATATATATATATATATAATATATATATATATTATATATATAATATATATAATATATATAATATATTAGAGCTGCGTTGCCGCCACCGAGTTTTGGGCCTGGCGACTATCAACTTTGTAGGCGCAACAATTCTTTAAAGGCGGACTAAGCAAGGCGCAAGCAATTCCTCTGGCCTATAGCCGCGCCTATGAACAGGAACAAAGCATTTTTTTTTACCCTTAAAAGTTAGAACTTAGAAGCGTGGCAAACTTGTATCATTCTAAAAACCAGTGTAAAACTTATATATATATAACTAGTTCAGTAGTTCTTAACTACAAATAAATTGGCAACTATGGCTCTGAAAATTTTCAACTTCTTCAGCGCTCGTGCTGAACCTCCTGAGGAAAACATGGACACGGAAACCACAAGGACATGGAGGAGGAAGAGGACGTGTAGATATTAGTTTACGGTGTTTTATTACAAAAATTAATAAATTGTGTTTTTCTTCCTTATAAAAGCATGCTTTTATTATCGCACTAAAGTTTACTTTGCAAATAATTTAGCAAACAGCACCGAACAAGTCGCACCTCGCCAAAGGCGAAAAGGCGAATAGGCGCTGATGTGACAAAAAATATAGGCGCACTAGGTCCGGCGCATAGGCGCAGGCGCACTCAAAAAAAATTATAGGCGCGCCCAGCTCTGATATAATACTATAAATTTATATATAACTCGCGAGCGTATTATATATATATATATATATATATTATATATATTATATATATAAATATATATATATCATATATATATATATAATATTTATATATACATATATATAGAGGTGGGCACCAACTGCTCCATTTAAGGGTTCCGCTAGCGCACTCGCACCTCGAAGAAAACGTAGTCGCTAGCGCCCTCCGCACACTATTCAGATCATCAAACCCCGCCCATCGCAAGTCCGCACGTCTTCCGCTAATAATGTGCGACTTCACAAAACGTGTTTGTATTAAATACTGGAATCTTATATCTCGGAGCAAATACTTTTATTAATATTTATATGAAAAATTGAAATGAATATTTAAAATCTCAAGATTTTTCCTCTTCTCTCATGACAAGACAATTCAAAGGTAAGAGATCCATATATACCTTTCAAAAAAGATTAGCTGCTCAAAATTAAAGCAGTTAAGGCCTGCCTCTTGCCCTCAAATACTCCCACCAATACTAAATATTCGCTCTACAGAAGCAGAACTAGGGAGAGGTGTATTATCTATTTTTTATGAACAAGTTCAACAAATTTCTGCCCTATGGCTGAAAGGGAAAAGATGTCTTGGTGAGGAGGAGTCGTGGTGTTAATTAGCTCCAGCAGTCCATTGAATTCAAGGTCTCACTAAATCAATTCTGCCTCCCTTTCTGAAAATTTTTTGACCACCTGTCCACGCCTCGTCCACCATAGAAGGTCTATTTCGCTTCAAGACTTTAGTAAGATCCATAAGCCTCGAAGCCTGCAGAGTCGATGCTAAGCTACGTATCACTGGTAGCTGTGTATTGTATATATCTCTGATATATATATTATTATATATGTATTATAATCTATATATATATAATATATATAATATAATATATATATATATATATATATTATATATATATATATATAATATATATATATATATAAATATATATATTTATTATATAATTATTATATAATATTATATATTTATAATATATATACTATATATATATATATATAATTATATATATATAATAAATAATATATATATATATATTAATATATTATATATATATACTATATATATATATATTATTATATATATAATATATATAATTATAATTATAATATATATAATATATCTAGTGATGGACCTTGACATCCGCATCGCAATTTGCGGAACATCCGCACCTAAAAAATTGACATCCGCATTCTCATTAACGGCACATCGCATCCGTCTTTGAAAAATGCAAGATGTTGAGGAGTTTTTACATTTGGGTTAAATGCATATAAAAAAATATACTTGTCATCTTTATCATGGGAGTTTATGGGAACAATTGTAAATTTTGATTTTCGATTTCTGTATATATACTGTATATATTTACTATATAAATTATCTATATAATATATATATAATATATATATATATATATATATATATATATATAATATATATATATATATATATATTATATATTATATATATAATATATATATATATATATATATATATATATATATATATATATATAATCTAGAGCCGTGTACGTGGAAGCAAGAAATGAAGCGGAGAGAGTGAAGAGGAAGGCAAAGGAGGAGGTGGCTTAGAAGCTAGCAAAGGAACTGATGGATGATATGAAGGAAAGCAAGAAGAAGATTTTTAGAGGGCAAGTAACGTATAAGAGGGCGAAGAGGTAGAGTATGTAATATCAAAGACAAAAATGGAGGAACATTGGTAAGCCCGGAGGAAAAAAACAAAAGGTGGATAGAGTACTTTGATGAGTTGTTGAATGTGGAAGTGCAGTCGGAAGAGGAAGGGGAGAGAGAGGAGGAGGAGAGAAACTTGGAGGGAGAAGAGGAGGAGGTAATAACGGAGGAGGAATTTGAGGAGGCGTTAAGAAAAATGAAGAGCGGAAAAACTCCTGGTGAGGATGGGATAAATATTGAGTTGCTGAGGGAGGGAGGAGAGGGCTGAAAGCCTTGATTCTGAGATTTCGGAACAGGTTGTTGGGCTGGAGAGTAGAGTGCCGGACAGGTTGGGGAAGGTCAATTTTCCCATTTATAAAGGTAAGGGGGACGCAGGAAATTGTAAAAATTATTGAGGAATCTCACTAATGCGATCACACTGGCGCAGTATATGAAAAGAATTTTAGAAGAAAATTAGATCAAACTAGAGCCAAGATTGGCTGTGACAGAGCAGTATGGGTACAGAGGTGGTAGAAGTACTACAGATTTAATGTTTGCATTAAGAATGATACAGGAAAAGACATGGGAATACAATAAGAAGGCATATATCGCCTTCATAGACTTGAAGAAAGCATTTGATTCTGTATCCAGAGAGAAGCTGTGGAGAGTTCTGGAGAGGGATTATGAAGTTGGAGGCAGAATGATAAAGGCAGTAAGAAGTACATACGTGAAATAGCATACAGTAAGGTAAGAACAGCGATATAAAACCGAGGAATAGTTTGAGGTAAAAACTGGAGTAAGGCAGGGTGTAGTGTGCTGTCGGCGATACTGTTTATAGCGTATTTGGGACAGTCATAAGAGTTGTAAAAGAGAGTTAGAGAGATTGACGGAAGACATCATGGTATTGCCAGATGATTTTTTGGCGTGTTGGATGGAGATGGTGAAGGTTGAGCAAATGGTGCTGTGTTTTCCGTAGAAAGTTGAGAGAACAGATTGAATATGAATGTGGAGAAAGCAGAAATAATGGTAGTAAGCAGGGAGAGAGTTGATAGTGGAGGTAGACGGGAGAGAGATTAAAATGTGGATATATATAAATATCTAGGAAACACTTGGAAGAGAAGGGGGTTGTTGCAACAGGAAATTAACGAGTAGGATGAGGCCAGTATACACGGACTGTTAAGAGCAGTATACCCTCTTGAAAGATAAATTATGCCAAAGAGGTGAAGAGCAGCATATCGAGGGAGTGTTGACGCCGAATTCACTGTTGTAATTGTGGTGCGGAGAACATGGATCATGACAAGGAGAAGTAGAATTCAACACAGCGGAAATGATGTGCTGAAGGACGTGATTGCGAAAGATGCGAGAAGAGACAGAGCGACGAAAGAGACAGTGAGGGAGAGCGTGAGTGTGAAACCCATGATGAATAAAGTGGACGCAGGAAGACTAAGATGGGTGGGGACCACGCTGGAGAGGATGCAGGGAGAGAGAGTTGCCAACGCTTACTACTTTTTTTTTTCACCAAAAGTGCAAAAATTTTTACGCTTAAAAATTAGCCTTAACGAACTTCTGATTTTCTCAAAAACTGTAAGTCATAGAGGAATTATTTGTGGTATGTTAGAAAGCTGTATTACTAGAGATTATACACACCAAATATCAAGTGGCCAAAATAAATAATTAATTTTTAATTAATTATAGGGTAGACCGGGGTGAAATGGGCCACTTTTGAATTTTGTTAAATATCTCGGCTTGTACTTTATATTTTTTAAATATGATTACAGTGTTAGATAGGCAACTTTATATTATTATATTATTATATATATTATATTACTTATATATTATATATATATATATAATATATATAATATATATATATATATATATATATATATATATATATATATAAATAACTAGACTAACCTAATTCCTTAAACCACTATTAATTGTCTACCTAATCATTATAATTAAAACCCTACCTACTAATATCCCCATAGGCTAGCCTATCCTTTTGTATGCTACTTTGCTAAAATACAATACCTACCCTACACTATGCCACGAACGTACATCAGGAAAACTACTACTGCTTATGACCCCAAAGTAAATTACTTTAAAAACTTTAAAAGATAATGGATTGTTCAATGATCCAAAAAGGATATTTAATCTTGATGAGACCGTGTTAACCACTGACCCAAGGCTCGGTACAGTGTTTGTGGATCCTAAGTCACACACTGCTTACAAGTTGTCTGCAACAGAGGGAAAAGCAAGCTTTTCGGTTTTGTACTTACCACCATTCACAGTTTATTAAAGGGAAACATTGCTATGATAAAAACTGTAGACAAGGCAATATTTCCTAAGCTACTGAACAAATTATGGGACGACCAACTTTCCCCAAATCATGCAGTAGCTGGTTTCAGAGGAACAGGTCTGTATCCGGTTAATAAAGAAATTGTGATGAGAAAATGCGTACAACCAAGCAATTTGGAAGAGAACCCTATAGAATCTGCAGATGAAATACCAACGCCAAAGAAAATCCTGAGGAAGTCGATTATTGGGCTCAGCCCCAAGCAAAAATTGGACCCTCCATTTAACAGTGAAGTTGGAAAAAGGAAAAGGGTAACAAGAAAAGCAGGAGAAATATTAACGGAGGACTCTGTTCTTAATAGGTTTAAAGAAGAAAAAGACAAAAAGGAAGGAGGGACCTTAGGGATAAATGTGATAAAAAGCAAGAAATCTGCACCTAAAAAAAGATTAATAGTTGAAGATTTGAGTGGTAGCGAGACATCCCTATCGGATATAGTAGAAGGGTTTGATGTTTTAATGAAGGTAAAGCAGCTAAAGGCCAAGGATGGAATTTAAAGAAAATATTACATATGTAATAGTTGTATATGAAGGAGAGAAGTTTCCAGGTTTGGTTATGAGTGTAAATAAAAAGACAGTTTCAGTGAAATGCATGCAGATGTCTGGGGGGCACTGGAAGTGGCCTAAAATTGAAGATGTCCACAACTATCCAGTAGAGGATGTTATACAAACAATTAATGATCCAATACTCATTAATGAGAGGGGCATATACAAAATCCCAGAACTGGAACATTTATGGGTTAAACCCAACCATGTTTAGCTTAAGTAAATTTAAGGAAAAATTAATAGGTTTAAGACATTAGGTTAAGAAATGATTAAGTTAAGGAATAAATTGGTTAATTAATAACAATTTATTAAAAATAAGGAAAAAATAAAATACAAAAATAGGCTATAACTGAAAGATGAAATACCCTAGGTATTAAAATTTGGAAATTCTTGAAAATTCCAGGTAAGATTTTTTTTTTTTTTTACCTCGCTATACTGAAATAAAGGGCAATTGACCTTAATTATTTTCGTATATAATGATATATTATATTTTAAAGCTAAACGTAGTGGAAAAGAAAGCTATTTAGTTCTATTTCTCATTTGTTTTACTTTACACAAATTAAGAAAGACCCACTCCACCCCATCCCTTGGCCCACTTCACCCCGGGTTCATTTTTTTCACCTACCTCAATAAACATGCCTGTAAGTTATATTAATATATAAAAATATATAATGTTATATATACCATTTTAAAGCTAAAGGACAGAGTGCAAAAATAGGCTATTAAGATTCATTTTATATTTTGAAATTTATAAAAAAAATTAAAAAAAACTAAATTAAAAATGTGAGTGGTGGTTACCTATATATATATATATATATATATAATAATATATATTATAGATTATATATATATTATATATAATATATATATATATATCATATAATATATATTATATTGATATATATATATATATATATATACTATATAATATAAACTAATCTGCTGAAACATATATAATTATAAATTTTAAAATTTTTTATAAATTATTTTGGTCCTTTTTGTCCAAAAACCGGGTGGGCTGGGCAATAAAAAAAAACTGTTTTTTTTTTGCAACGCACTGGTACAGAGGCGGTAGAAGTACTACAGATTTTATGTTTGCATTTAGAATGATACAGGAAAAGACATGGGAATAAAATAAGAAGGCATAATCGCCTTCATAGAATTGAAGAAAGCATTTGATTCTGTACCAGAGAGAGCTGTGGAGAGTTCGGGAGAGGGATTATGAAGTTGGAGCAGACTGATAAAGGCAGTAAGAAGTACAAATGGTGAATAGCATAAGTAAGGTGAACGGATATAAAAACGAGGAAATGGTTTGAGGTAAAGTTGAGTAACGCAAGGGCTAGTGTGGCTATTTATAGCGTATTTGGAACAGTCATAAGAGGTGTAAAAGAGAGTTTTAGAAGAGATGACGGAGACATCATGGTTATCGATGATTGGCGTGTTGGACGTGGAATGGTGAGGGTTTGAAGTCAAATGGTGCTGTGTTTTCGCCAGAAAAGTTGAGAGAAACAGATTGGAATATGAATGTGGGAGAAAACAAAATAATGGGTAAGTAGGCGCGGGGAGGAAGGGATGGATTGAATAGTGGCAAGATGACGGTAGAGAGATTAAAATGTGATAGATACTACAATATCAGGAAGGCACTTGAAGAGAAAGGGGTGTGGCAAAGGAATTACGAGTCAGGATAGGCAGTATGGCAGGATGTAAGAGCAGTAATATACTCCCATCTTGAAAGATAATCATATAACAACAGAGGCGAAGAGAGCATATTACGGAGGGAGTGTTGACGCCGATACTGTTGTGTGGGGCGCAGACATGGAGCATGACGAGGAAGGAGGATAGTAGAATTCAAACAGCGGAG
>JABUQX010008321.1:22500-27500 GCA_015478945.1 Trachelipus rathkii
TTCGGAAGTGAGTGAGAGTTTTCATTCATGATGTCATTCAAAATGTACCCTTTAAGTAGGTCAAAATTAACGCTAAGTTCTCTGTTCAATTTTTGAAATTTTTCCATTTTCTCAAGAAAATCTGTTATGTCTCCGTCCCCTCCCACGCCGAAAGAAGGACCTAGTGATAATAATTGTATTTGGTCACATGTTAAAGCTGTTTGGGAAATGTTAACGAAAAAATTTTCGTTCCCGATTTTATTCCATATACTATTTTTGAAAATGTTGGCAAGTCTATTTTCACTCTTGTTCTTTTCTTTAATCATATGCCTATTCAATATGTGATGCGCCATATCTAAGGTTGTGCTTAATATCCGGTCTGATAAGTTGTTAAACTCTAAGTAAAATTGTATGTTACGGAATTCTTTATTGGCGTCATCAAAAAGTCTATTTTTGGTAAGTTTTGATTGCTTGATATAGCTTTTAATTATTTCCTCATGTAACAACGGGAAAGGAGAATCGTCAGTACGCGACAAGAAATTATTCACAAGGTTATTTGGTAACACTTTTTCATTGAGGCACTGTTTCAAAAATAAATTGTAATTTTTAGTCCTGTTTGCTCTAATTAGACAGTCGATATAACGCAAAATCACCAATTGGAGTGGGGGGTTATTATTTAAAAAATTCATGTAGTTTACGTTGCAATGCGCACGGCAACAAAATAAACCGGGGTACATTTTAAATTTTCACTGTCAACTGCTAACACGCAGTAAATAGTTACAATAGTAAAAACCCCTAATAAATGTAAATTACTTTGGTATAAAAATTTTTATTAAAAACTGTTTAAAATTAACATAATGAGAAACCTAACATATATAGAGAGGCCTTTCAGTCCATACGGACCTTATTCAATCTATCTCCGTGCGCAGTAGAGCGATCCTGAGCGTTTATCTTCCGTCTGTGTTTGATCCTGGTTGGTTGTCTTCCTCTAAACTCTTCAGAATGATTTTCCACTTTTTTTCTGTGAGCAATATGTTGTTGAGAACGGAGTCAATTTTTATTTCACCTTCAATGATGTTCATGTTTTGCTGTTTTGTGTTAAAAATTAGCATGCTTTCACATAATTTCCTTTGGAATGAGTTTTCACATTTTTTGATAATCTGATGGTTTTTTGTGTCAATGAGATGTTGGCAAGTTCTCCTTATAAAAATTTTTATACTAAAGTAATTTACATTTATTAGGGGTTTTACTATTGTAACTATTTACTATTGTAACAGAACTCAGGCCTCCGATGGGCTCTCCCCTATCCCCAACCCTCAGCAATATATTTATGGAGCTATTTGAGATGCATCATATTTTCAATCATCCAGCCTACGTAGATATAACATGGAAAAGATACGTGGACGATGTGTTCGTGGCCCTGCCAACGCACATTGACCCTCTAGTTCTCTTAGAACACATCAACAATCAGATTGACTCAATAAAATTCACCATGGAACCAGCCATTGATAACAAATTACCCTTTTTGGACATACTAATAGAAATAGATGACAACTCAAAACCGATCACCACAGTGCATAGAAAAACCACACATGTGGATTCATATATAAACTGGTTTTCCTCCCACTCACAAAAAACAAAGCTAGCAGTCTTTTCGTCACAGATTCTCAGAGCCCTTAGAGTTTGTAGCCCAAACAAACTACAACAAGAACTAAATCATATAAAAAACACATTCAAAAATCTCCATTACCCGGAAAACTTCTACCATAAAGCAATGAACATGGCGAAAACATCGTTTTATAGACAGACTCAAAATAACGTTGATTCATTACGGAAAATTTATATTAATATACCGACAAAAAATATGTATAATTACAATAAACTTCTCCCTCCCAACGTTCAACCAGTGAAAAACATCACCAACTTGAAAACACTCTTGCAAAGGAAATTTAATACAAGCACCGCTCCGGCTCAGCCCACTTCAGGAATTTATAAAATAAAATGTAAAACATGCCCCAAATTCTATATAGGAGAGTCAATAGACGTAAAGAGGAGGATTTCTCAGCACGACTACGATCTACAAAAGGACAAAATCAACTCAGCCCTGGTCAAACACAGGAGAACTTGCCAACATCTCATTGACACAAAAAACCATCAGATTATCAAAAAATGTGAAAACTCATTCCAAAGGAAATTATGTGAAAGCATGCTAATTTTTAACACAAAACAGCAACACATGAACATCATTGAAGGTGAAATAAAAATTGACTCCGTTCTCAACAACATATTGCTCACAGAAAAAAAGTGGAAAATCATTCTGAAGAGTTTAGAGGAAGACAACCAACCAGGATCAAACACAGACGGAAGATAAACGCTCAGGATCGCTCTACTGCGCACGGAGATAGATTGAATAAGGTCCTGCATGGACTGAAAGGCCTCTCTATATATGTTAGGTTTCTCATTATGTTAATTTTAAACAGTTTTTAATAAAATTTTTATACCAAAGTAATTTACATTTATTAGGGGTTTTTACTATTGTAACTATTTACTGCGTGTTAGGCAGTTGCCACAGTGAATATATATATATTTATAATATTTATATATATATATCATATATATTATATATATATATAATATAATATATATATATATATATATTATATATATATATATATATATATATATATATATAATATATATATATATATATATTATATATATATATATATATATATATATATATATATATAATATATATAATATTTATATACGTTTGTAATTAATAATTACTACTTCATTATCTATCGAGATGTATCTTTTTTAGTTTTTCCACTAATAAACCCTTAAAGTCTGGCAAACATTTAAGGTTCATTTTTTTTATTTCGCCAAGATTTAGGGGGGACAAGTGCCCCCTGCCCTCCCCCCTGTATACGCCCATGAATAAAAGTATTGTTTACAATTGCCAGCTGATTCGACGGGCGCGCTCGGGCGTTTCCAGGTACTCAAATTTCCTGTTTTCTGGTTAGGTTTTAATTTAATTTTTTTTAATTCAAAGCGTTTCCGAGTCGCTTTTGCACACGGGCTGCACTCGGCTTCTGGAAACGCAGACTATAGTAATTTCCTTTTTTTTACTTAATAATTATTGATCGCTTCTATTTTGCTTGCAAGAACTCAGAGCTCAGCGAGTATGGACATGCCAAGATGACAGATAGCTTCTAGAGAGACCACTTAATAATCAGACAGTTTTATAGAAAAATAGCTGCGTTTCCAGAAGCCCGAGTGCAAAATCGACTCAGAAACGCTTTGAAAAATTGAAAAAAATTACATTACCAATCAGAGAACAGGAAATTTTAGTACTTGGAAACGGCCGAGCGCGCCGTGGATCAGCTGACAATTGTAAGCAATACTCTTATACTTATATGTATCTATTTTATGAATAAGATATATTAGTATCCTTAATATAAAAGTTAACTAAAATTTTAAAAAAATTTGGGCAGCCATTTCCCGATACATGTTTTGTAAAAAGATTTGTTTGTGAACAAAGTATTCTTCTGCGCAGCCCGTCCGTTTATTAATTCTCGAAATCGAGGATTTAACAACCGGGAGCCTGACTGTGACGTTTACGTGAGGTAGAAGTGCGCAAACGCGGCTCTGGAAACGATGCATGTGTTCCCGCCCGGGCTGCAGTCAGGCTTCTGGAAACGCAGCTTATGTAAGGTGTAGCTGAAGTCGAAAAGTTATATATATATATATATATATATATATATATATATATATATATATATATATATATATATATATATATAATATATATATATATATATATATATATATATATATATATATATATATTATATATATATATATATTGAATATATATATATCTATAATATATATATATATATATATATTATATATATATATTATATATATATAATATATATATATATATATATATAATCTATATATATATATATATATATATATATATATATATGTAGCACTCCATTATAATTTGTAAACATTTTAATTTATGTTCGTATCCTTATGCTAAGATTTGCGCGCGAGCAAAATTTTAGCATAAGTCAAAGTGAAATACTATATAAAACCCGTTCTTTTGAGTACTCTTTCAGTCAGATACGTCAGTCAGATCAAATTAACAAGAATCAAAAGAAATAAATTCACTCAAGATACTCTCTCTAGAAATCCTCCTGGCAAGTGAGGTAAATTTCAAGGAAAAGGCTGCGACTCGAATTTCGATCACCAATTTTCGCCGTTAAACGAAGAGTCAGAGGCAAGTTCGAAAAACGCACTGGAAAAGGCTGTGACTACCAATTCGCCTACGAGAGAGTATCTCAACAGAAGGGACTTTTAATACTTTACTTTTATTGAATATCTTTTACTTATGTTGAATAAAAACATCATTTCAAATATGGATTTCTAATTTACCAACCTCTTATATAGGGTGCTTGCTCACAAAAGAAGCACCAACTTAGCAAGTCTTGCCCTATATAATTGGTGAACCCGGAGTAGAACACCCAGAACTTCAATCAATGCCTTCTGATTACTAAAGAAAAACACAAAAAAAAAAAAAATGAAAGAAAAAAAAAAAAATAAATAATACTAAAATACCTATCAAAACACTCGAAGAAAATGACTCAAGCAAACGAACATTATCGATACTGAACTTTAATTTTCATTTCTAATTTTGGATTATGGTCTTCACCTTTTCACAACTTCACAGTTGGGAATTCATCGTTTAGACATAGCAACTTCCTTTTCGGGTATGGATTTCCTTCATCATTCAAGTTTGGATTATGGGCGAAACCCATTTTTGAATTCCACTACGAACTTTGATTCTTTTCGAATTCTAAATGGTTCCTGTGACCGCTCCCTTTTATGTATGAAGAAATTTTTCAAATAAAGGACCTAAAAATTTCAAGCAACTTCACCTCTACATATGTAACTTCCTTTACGGTATGGATTTCTTTCATCATTTTAAGTTTGGATTATGGGCAGAA
>JABUQX010008323.1:0-7500 GCA_015478945.1 Trachelipus rathkii
ACTAGTGATTAGTGAATCAAAGTTGATATTCCAAGAAACATATTTAATTTAGTCATTCACTCATCCTCATCGTTTACAATCTTGGTATAATTTTAATTTCAATATTTTTTTATTTCATTTGCATCCCTTAAGTCACTTTTGAGTTTTGTCATTCAGACTCATTCTATATAAATATAATATACATTAATATTTAAAAGTAAATTATAAATATGATTATATGATACAAATGTAAAATACATAGTTAAATTAGAAAGTAGAAGCCTACAAACTGCAGTCTGCAGGCTACAACCTACTGTAAATTGCAACGAAAACAATTGATAAAATATAAGAGAAAGGTAGTTCTGCTATTTTATAAATCATATTGGAATATTTGCTTAATTTCAAGTATCCTTATATTTGAAAAATGAAAATATTCAAGTGAAATATCACATTAGCCTCTTTATATTTTTAAAAATACATTTAATGAAAAAAACGAAAAAAACTGAAAAAAAAAAACATGAAAAACGTTTTTTTCATGAAAATAAACACGATTTGAAAAAAACGGTTTTTTTCCCAACCCTAATCATGATCATCTCTTTTTAAGCACCAGCAGTAGTCAGCTAGCATATTCACATCCCAGCGGCCCTGATATCTTTCCTCCATCACTTTTATATTCTGATGGAACCGCTCACCTTGTTCTTCACTGTAATCTCCGCAGTTGTCTGGAAAGTAGTCTAAATGGGAACTAAGAAACATTTTAATTGACATGTTTGCGCCTAATGCTTGAAAGTTCTGCAGCAGTTCATCTACTACATGTTCGTAATCTGTACTTCGGCGATTTCCCAGAAAATTTGTCATGACAGATCTGAAAGAGAGCCAAGCCCTTCTTTTTTTTGTTCACCATAACATCAGTGAAGTGAGGATCTGCAAAAATTTGCTAATTTACGGACCGTAGAAGATTCCTGCTTCTATTTTACCGTCACTTAGTTTTGGAAATGCATTTTTCAGGTAACACATAGCATCGCCATCTTTGTTTAGTTCTCGGACGAAATTCTTCATAATTCCAAGCTTTATATGTAGAGGTGGAAGTAAAACATTTTTAGGTTCGATTAGAGTGCAAAACAAAACATTGTGATGACCTGGTTCAAGTTCATTTCTGATCGGCCATTGGCGTCGTGTGTAGTGTTCCTTACTTGCTCGACTGTTCCAAAGACACAAGAAACATGGATATTTAGTTAACCCGCTTGTTGACACCGAAATGGATTTTACCTTTAAAATGAAACATGGAGTAAATTAATTTACTTTGTATTGAACATGAAAGATCCCTCTTTCTTTCTCAAATGAATAAAGATACAAATTTTCTGAAATATAGATATATTCTTACCTTCATGTCTCCACATATCTCCCAATTGGGTGTTTCATAGTTTAAAACCTGAATCAGATGCTTCAGGTTGTCGTATGTTTCAATAAGCATCACTGAAAAACCAATAGGAACAGATGCCTTCATGTTACCATTGTTAAGAAGTACTGCTTTTAAACTTTTGGTGGAACTGTCTATGAACAGTCGCCATTCTACAGGAACATACTCCACACCCAATTCGTTAATGAGACTTTTCACATCATTGCAGTAAGTAAGAGATTTGCATTGGTCAGGATGGCGGTACCAATAAAATGTTGCTTCTGAACTTAACAAATTGTGTTTGCGAAGCCGTGACACAAGCAATTGAGCTGATTGTTTGAACAATCCCAAATCCCTAGTCAAATTGTTAAGTTCTGATTGCCTTAAAGGCTTAGGTTGATTCATCTCAGAAGTGGCTTCATACATGGGGGAACCATCAGCATCATCATCGACAGCAGCATCATGTAATTCGTCCTCGAAGTCTTGCGTCAAGAAAGTTTCGTCTGGATGATTGGGAATTGGAATTCCTGGACCATGAGGTACAGGTTTTAGGCAAGAGGAAACTTCAGGATATTTCACGTGTTGCTTGTTCTTTCGATTTATTCCTAAAAGCAAACAAAACAAACATACATGCAATTTCTACTACCAAATGTATATATTACATTTTTAATACAATAAAAGAAAACTTATTCATAAATATGTCATACCTGCTAAATTCGTCATGTAGAAGTAACAGTCACTAACATGATCTTTGCCTTCCCTCCACACCATTGGAACACCAAAGGGGAGAGACTTTTGTTTTCCCTTGCTCCAACTCCTTAAACCTTCAACGCACGTTTTGCAGCAGACATGAGGAGCAAAGGTTTTATCCTGATCTCCAAGTTTTACTCCAAAGTAAGCAAAGTAGCTTTTCTTTTCGAGAAAAGTGACTTTCCCACAAATGAAACAAAAAAGGTCAGGATAATTCCTGCACTTCTATTCATTTCTGAAATTTAGGAGAGGTTTTATATTATGCAAGTCGTGAACAATAGGCAAAAATATAAACTCGCATAATAATGCAAAATTTAAATGTGCAAAAATAGAATTAAATAAATAAATCAATATATATATATATATATAAAAAGTATATCATATAATAAATATATAATAATAATATATATATGTAATAATAATAATATATATATATCTTCTTCTTTCTCTAATAATAATAATAATAATAATAATAATAATATATGTAATAATAATAATACTATGAATAATTTAATAATAATATCATAATACTAGAATAGTACCATAATAATAAAATAATAATAATAATAATAATAATAATAATAATAATATATAATAATAATAATAATATATATTTATAATTAATAACAATATTAGATTTATAATAATAATAATAATAATAATAATAATATATAATAATATATATGTAATAACAATAATAATAACTATGCTATATCTTCTTTAACTATGTAATATGTATATATTTCTCATAACGCATTCCAATTTCGAAAAGCTAAATTTTTACTCTTTTCAAAATATTTTGGAACGGCTCTAGATCAATAACCTGACCTGATTGGATTAATTGAATAGCATTTTTGAACTCAGCGTGTCGAAAATATATATATTCAGCTGAAAAAACCTAAACCGGGAAAATGTCACAGACCAGTGAATTATTGATAGGCTCGTACATGCGAGTATATTCGCTCGAAATCAACTGTTGTAGTAATTCCGCAATAGCATCCTTATCCAGTGTTGTTTGGGATTACTGCGATATTGTTTCCATGACATCGCAAACTGTACACTTTGCAATCGTAATTATTCTCGGAAAGGAAGAATGATATCTGGGTTAAAAACTATCTAAGCAGCAAACACAAGGAAAATTTAGAAAGGAAAATGAGTAAAAGAGCAAAGAATCTCCAATTCCAAGTTTAGGAACGAAGCAGATTACTCTTGAAACTAATATAAAAATACAAATATATGGGACACTGAAAAGAAAAATCATAAAGGACTGATATAGTAAATTTACAGAAATTATAGTAATGGACGATCTTCTGTTTCGTTATGTTGAAATTCTTGGCTTTGTACGGCTAACGAAAGTATCAGTCTCTTCAACACACTACTCAAAAATATACTACGGAGATATTATTTGAAAGAAAATGTATGACAGCGTTAAAACTAAAGTTTCAGAATTAATAACCTCTATCAAACAATCATCTAAGTTAGCTTTCTCCTCCGACGAATGGTCAGATACTCAATCAGCAGTTTCTTTGTACTCACTGAGTAGTCATGCCATTGACAATTATTTCAAAGGCCAAATTTTGTGTCGTGCTCTGAACCTCTCACTGAACGTCATACTGGTGAATATCTCAGTGGCGTATTTAATGGAATGATGGCGAAATAGAACCTATCCCCAGATGATGTTCTCTGTGTCAGGAGAGATGCTGGTGCCAATATAGAGAAAATTGTTTCTTTCTTGAGCGAAAAACACAAACTCCGTCAGCCACCAACATTAAAATGTTGTGTCATCTCAAACAACAGTCAGCAAAGTTCTCTCTAAATATAGGTCAATTGAGTCACACTTTAATCATTCGACCAATTTCAGTAAGAACTAAAGAAAATTCAGGCCAGAATTAAAGTTCGCTAACTTTCAGTAATACTTTCAGATATACTTAACTCTGCAAATTATGTTAAGGTTGCAAGAACTTTATGAATTTCTCTGCCAGTAAGGTTGGTCTTCGAATCAATAAATTGAAAAGGGGCTATTTCAAACACCTTCTAGGGACTGGAAGCCCCTCAGATGTTTAATTTTTCTTCTCATCAAGGGGTACATTTGGATATTGTACAGGTGTTGAGTGCAAATAATGTTAAAATTGATTGTGATAGTAATAATAATTAGTGATATGTTATTGGTAACAAAGAGTGTTAGTATTAGTGATAATATATTATTGATAACAGTGCTAGTGTAAGTGAAGGTAGCAATTTTAATGTATCGAGGTTAATGTTAGTGATATTAATTAATTAATAATGCCAGTATTTGTAGATGGGCATATTTGTAAATTCGTTATTTCGTTAATTGAGTGCACCCCCTCCTAGATTAGGGCCCTGCCCGTGAGTGGTGGTGTTATCTGTAAAAAAAAAAAAAAAAAAAAAAAAATGATAATCAGCAAACACTTGTTTGTCATCCTCTCGTAATAACTCTGAAGAGAGTATTAATATCCTCAGACAATGATAGTCAGGGAATAAAAATGATGCGAGAGACGATATTGAGATCTTTTCTCCTCTAAATTTATGGTTCGGTTACAATTGTTATTGTACCATTAATGATGGATAAAATTAACATCGTAAATGGAAAACTATTTGTTTACCTATCACTTGTTAATTCTGATAAACCTTGGAACATGAATATCGGACGTGCTAAGCGTATTTGCACAAAACATAAATGATCCTACATCGTTAGTTTTCTTGCTTCAAAAAAAAGAAAAAAAAAGAAAGAAAAACTTTCGTAAACCTGCCTTTCCTACTCTTATTTGCTCTGATAAATCTGTCTAATACACATACAGAGGGGAAATATATATATATATATATATATATATATATATATATATATATATATATATATATATATATATATATATATATATATATATATATATATATATAATATATATAATAACATATATATAATAATACATATATATATATAATAATAATAATATTTAATATTACCAAAACTGATGTTATATATATATAATAATATTTAAAAATTTATGGGTATAATAATAATATATATATAATAATAATAATATATATATAATATGTAATAATAATATATATATATGTATAATAATAATAATAATATATATGCTATATTTATAACAATAACAATAACCAATAATAATATGTAATAATATAATATATATAATATAATATAATAATATACATATATATATATGTTTATATATATATGTATATGTATATATAATAATATATATAATATGTATATGTATGTATAATAATATATATATGTATATGTATATATATAAAATCAATACAAAAACTGTAATATATATATATATATATATATATATATATATATATATATATATATATATATATATATATATATATATATATATATATATATATATATATATATATATACACTATAATATATATATATATATATATATATATATATATAATATATATATATATAATATATATAATAATATATGTATATATCTTTCTTTATATATATATATAATAATATATATATATGTATATATATATAATAATAATAATAATATAAAAATATAAAAATAATAATATAATATATGTATAATAATATGTATAAATGTAATAATATATAATATAATATATATATAATATATATATATATATGTATTAATAATAATATTAATATATGGTGAAATATATACAACAAAATGTAGAAAACCCTTAAAAATCCACATCCGCATCCGCGCTTTGCCCTGCGGATGTTGCGCGGATATTTATTGTCGAGATTTGATAAAGAATTTTACAATAAAAATACTTACGATGAATCTGAAAATGAAAATGAAAAGGAGTTGAAGACAGTTCAAAAACGGCTTGATATTCCATATCTTAAAATTGTTCTCCAAGACATTCCAACTCGCTGGAATAGTACACTTCGTGTGATGGAAAGAAGTATTGCTCATAGAACCTCTTGCTTCGTACGCCAGTTCATATTCCAAAGTTAACATTCTTACTAATGTGGAAAATGATATTATATCATACTGCATTAAGCTATTGATACCATTTGAAGAAATTACCAAAAAAAATCAGTACCTCTACAGCTTCCGTCTCTGATGTAATACCATTAATCTCAACGCTAAGAAAGCATTTTGAACCATCTTCAAATGAAAATGATGACGACGCCCTCGTAGCGCAAGGGGTGATGTGTCTGCGCACGAGTTTTGTGTTGATGTAGGTAACTCCAGGCTAGTTCGTTGCGGTGCTTCCTTCTTTCCTGCCACATCTGTTCTGTGGAATTCTCTTCCATCTCCTGTGTTTCCTGCTGAATTTAATCTCCCTCACTTTAAAGCCTGCGTCTGTGCTCATCTGCGTAATTTACGCTAGTGGATGAAATTTTGGCGTACACCCCCTCCCTGAATAGGGCTATGCCCGTGGTGGTGGGGACAAAAAAAAAAAAAAAAAAAAAAATTAAACTAGAGCTAGAAAAACGCTTTGGTTCTGTGGAAATTATTGACCTTCAAACTATTGCAATTTTCTTAGATCCCACTTATAAAAGCAAGTTTTTTTTGTAACAATATTAGAACAAGTTAAATCGTCACTTTGTGTTGCAGTTCAAAAACTTCAATCCGCACAGTCTATTAATTCGCCACCCATTAAAAGGAAAAAAATGAAATCTACAGAACCAACACCTGCTACAAGTAAATCAATAACAGATTCACTGAAAGAATTTCTACAGTCCAGTAGTGATAAAGAAACACACGCATTGCCAAAAGATGTAGTGCAAATGATTGAAAACTATCACCAAGAAAAACGACTAGATACAAATGATGATCCTATCAGTTGGTGGAAAGTTAAGCAAAATGTTTATCCACGCTTGAGTAAACTTGCAAGAAAATTCTTGGCCTGTCTTCAAATTATGTTCCAAGTGAGAGAGTATTTAGCAATGCTGAGCTAATATATGATGAAAAGGGAAACAGACTCTCAACAGAAAAGGAAGAAAAATTGATGTTTCTTAAGCACTATATCTGAATTTCAATACTAGTGCAAAAACTATATAATCAATTGTAAAATCTCTTTCATTAAGGGCGGAGGTTGGGGAAAGAGGTTGGGGGAAGAGGGTGCATAAACTCGGTCCCCGTCCCGTGCCCTGATAACACAATTATATTAATAGATTGTGGCTAAAACAAAGAAATATATATATATATATATATATATATATATATATAAACATCCGTATATATATTTATATATATATATATATATATATATATATATAAATATATATATATATATATATATATATATATATATATATATATATATATATATATATATATATATATATATATATATATATATATATAAATATATATCAAACA
>JABUQX010008323.1:12500-27500 GCA_015478945.1 Trachelipus rathkii
TCTTCTACTTTCCAATGCTGATCACCTTTTAATCCTCTACTTTCCAATGCTGATCACCTTTTAATCCTCTACTTTCCAATGCAGAACACCTTTTAATCCTCTTTGACTTTTGGTTCTTAGATATCCCTTAATAAGTTTTGAGGCTCTTTCAGAACATTTTAACACAATACCAATTCCTTTCTGTATTTTAGTGTTTATTCTTCTGTAGTCCCACTTGCGGAGCTCTTTGAAAGAGTGCAGTGTAGTGTTTTGTCCTTTCAATTCTCACACTATTACAGATGCACTTACATCTCTCCTCAGCCACGCACCATCACTACATTGCACTATTAGTATTTTTTTTTAACCGCAGCACAACTCTGTATTGCAATGAGCACTGCGCACGGCACCGCACCAAAATTGTTTCATGTACTTTGATAGTAAAGAAGTGGGCTGACACTCTTCCATCTACTATTTTTCAGACATAGTTTTAGTTACACACTACACTTTATTTTAAGACATGAATTCTGTTATTCCTTTCTCTGGTGGTCAAATTGGGGGTCTCTGATTTTCCCCGAGGTTACCTTACTAATGCCGTAAGTAAGTTAAACTTTATGTACATATTTTATCTTTCAGACTTATTATAAATAAATGTGAAGAAAACAGATGTAATTTGATATTCGATAAATCGCATATCGACAAAGCCCACGCAGTTATTTTCCATGGATACGATTTGGAGAAAAAGGCTTCCGGATTTTTCGATAACATATATGAACATCCAAAATATACAAGAAGGGATGATCAAATATACGTATTTTTCTCAGAGGAACCTCCTACTGGTATAATATATATTATATTATTATAAATTTATATTATATTAGTATATATATATATATATATATATATATATATATATATATATATATATATTATATATATATATATATATATATTATATGTTGAATAGTTGACTCTCGTGCTGTGAGGTTGTTTCGTGTGATTGGTCTTCCCTGTGTTTTTAACGTGTGTTTAAATTTTATTTTAATTGTCCACCCATTTTATTTAATTTATTGTTCCCTAGTGTTGTTTTAGTGTTCATTGCTTTCCTAATATTTTTTACGTATCTATCACCTTTATATAATTAATAAATGAGGATTTGCTCCGAAAATTTTACCTCCGTGAAACTTTAAGCTAAGTTTGATTTTGTTTTTTTACTTTTTCTTTTAAAGAGATAATATCTATATGAATGGGATTTTTGGTTTTACCCTTTTTAAATTAATATAAAGGTTTTAATTAAATTTTCGGTTTTTTAATCGGCAGTTTTCAAATTACGTTGGGGTATTTTAAATTTAGCTTTTGTTTTAGTCATTTGTTTAAGTTATTTTGTTTGTCTGCCGTTGTGTGTAGGTGTGTGTGGTGTGTGTAGATTTAATGTGTTTTATTTTAGTGTGTATATTTTGTGTGCTTTAATTCTAGATCTTTTAAATTTTCTGTAAATACGGTTTTAGCGTTTAAATAATTTCCTATTTTAAATTAGGGTTTCAGCGTACACAAAATTTTATCCTGATTTCACATTTTTTTTTTTTTTTTTGACTGTTTTGTTTTTGTCTGTTTGTTTTTTGTCTGTTGTTTTTGTTTTGCTGTGGCTGTGTGTGCGTGTAGGAATGGCAAATTTGCACAGACTAGGACTTTTTATCGACTTTATCAACATCCGCGGCTTAAACTCAAACTTTGCCTCTGTGGAATATCAACCTCTCTAATTCTAACCCTAACTTTTGCTCTTGTCTGGAGACTCAGATGGCTAAGAATTCATCCTCTAATCATTTAACCGTATCAACTACAACTTATTTCAATAATTTCTCGTCTAAGGGTAGAGTATGGTGCTATGTAAACATAAACTCCTATAACACACTCTCGAGAATCTCGAATCTCCTAACTCTCGATGTTCTGTGGCTTAAAATCTTTCTTCCTTCTACTACAAATCAATCTTGTGCTTCTGCTACTGTTCTCCTAAGAGAACATTTCACGCTTTTTTGAATATCTTACTAACTTCTCACGAGACTGTTTATCTTCTTCTTCCAATCCAAATACTGAGGTCCTCTATTTAGGGGATTTTCAATGTACACAACACTGAATGGTTTCGGGTCCTCTCATACTGATTTAGGTGGGGAGGAGGCCGAATCATTTAGGATTCTCAAGATCTGGAGCGACTAATTAAAGAACCCACACACATTCCGATCGTCCCCAACAAATTCTTGAACACACTTGACCTATGTTTACCACTAGTCCTTATCTCTTTAAATACACCACTTCGCTCCTATTCGGTAAATCTGACCACAACCCTTAATATCTCTCATTTTAATACTTTATCTCCAACAGCTCCATCCTGCCCTACGCGTTTTCTCTGGCACTTTGATCGGGCCGATTGGGGGGCCTTGCGTTGCTTCTACGCTAACTATAATTGGAATGACTGCTTTGTCTCTGGTGACGCTTCGGCTTCTGCCATTAAGGTGGGAGCTGTAATCGTTGACGGGATGAGCAGGTTCATTCCTTCTTCGACTAAATCTTTCTCTCCTCATAATCCATGGTTCGATCGTGCTTGTTCTCTGGCCATTCAGGCTAGAGGACAGTGCGTATCGGAGTGGAAAAATTCCCGTTCTCCTATCACTCTTGCAAATTTTCATTCTGCTAGAAATCGTTGCAGGGATACTCTTCGACGAGCAAAGCGGGATTTCATCAAACGAAAGTGCACTAACCTCATTGACTCTCCTACTGATAAATCTTTCTGGCCTCTTGCCAAAAACATCTCTAACAACTTCTGTAAATCTGTCTTTCCTCCTCTTATTCAATCTGATGGTTCTGTTGCTAATTCTCCAACTGAAAAGGAAAATCTCTTCGGCCTCCTTTTTACATCTAACTCAACCTGGACGATTCTGGCATCCTCATCCTCCACCTTCCTCTCTCAGGTGTCCTATGCCTTTGCCTGTGATTACATTCGATCAGGTGCATGGGCTCCTGAAATCTATGAACCGTTAGGAAGGCGGGTGTTCCGGATGGGCATTCCACCCTGAGTTTTGAGGGAGTGGGCTTTCGTGCTGACCCCGCCCCTCGTTCACTATATTCTATGTCTCCATACTAATACTTTCCCTCAGTGTTGGAAGCACGCACAGTCCAACTATTCCGAAAAAAGGAAGCCGCTCTGAATCCTTCTAACTATCGCCCTATAGCTCTCACGTGTATTTATCTAAAAGATCTTTGAAACCCTTCTCAACATTCTCAATTCTTAGATCATCTGGAGTCTCATTCACTTCTTTCCGATCGCCAGTACGGCTTTCGGCGCTCGAGGTCTACTGCGATATACTTTCCTATCTAACATGATTTATGGTTTTCCACCCTCAAGAACTACGGGGAGACTTGCGAGTGGCGCTTGCATATCCAAGGCATTTGACCGGGTAAGGCACGCGTCACTGCCTCCAAGCTCCCCTCCTTTGGGTTTCCTCCATCTCTTTGCTTACTTATGTTAGTTTTCTTTTCAAATCGCTCAATATCCGGCTGTTGTTGATGGGGCGACTACTTTCTTCCTTTTCTATCAATGTGGTGTTCCTGCAGGGTCTGTCTTATTCTCTTTATTCCTACCTTTTCATTTAATGATCTTCTCACCTGTAGCATCTAACTCTATCCATCGTATGCCGATGACTAGTACCCTCTCAATTCTTCAACTCATTTCAATTTGCTCCCTCTTTTACTTCTAGAATTGCCTCTCGTCTTAATTTTCCCGATTCTATTCTCGCTGTTTATCTGGGATAGAATTCCCGGGTGGGGTCGTCTCACCTTGTAAAATTCAATTCTTAAAAACCCAACTTCTACAAACCTCTCTAAGACAACCTGTCTAAACTTTCCTATCTCTTTCGACGGTTCTTCTCGTCTCTCCTGTTGACAATATAAACATCCTTGGCCTTAACCATAAACAAAAAAATGTCTTGGAAACCTCACATTACAAAGGTTGCTAGGGCGGCTCAAAGAAACTGGGAGTTCTGTTTAGCCTGCGAGACTTTTTTTCCTCTTCTCAGTTAATCCAGCTATACAAGGGACCTCATCCCGCCTTGTTGGAGTACTGCTCTCATAATCTGGGGGGGGAGGGCTCCTGGTTTCACCCGGCTTTTGGACAGGTCAAGTCAAAGGCCATAAGGCTTATAAACTGTTCTGTACTTTTCCAGTTCACTGACCCTCTATCTTGCGGCGCGATGTTGGTGCATCTCTTTTCTATAGGTACGCAGCGGCAGGTGCTCGAGGGGACTTATCACTCGCGTGCCACCACCTCTACGACGCCCTCGTAGGCACAAGGGGTGCTGTGTCGGCGCATGATTTTGCGTTGATATTGGTAACTCTAAGGCTGGTTCGCTGCGGTGCTTCCTTCTTTCCTGCCAACTCTGTTCTGGGAATTCTCTTCCATCTTCTGTGTTTCCTGTTGAATTTAATCTTCCTCACCTTTAAAGCTGCGTCTGTGCTCATCTGCGTAGTTTGCGTTTAGTTGATGAGTGTCTGAGGTGTGCAACACCCCCTCCTTGAATAGGGCTCTTGCCGTGAGTGGTGGTGATAACTGTAAAAAAAAAAAAAAATATATATATATATATTATTATAATATATATATATATATATATATTATATAT
Organism: Trachelipus rathkii; assembly: GCA_015478945.1. Taxonomy (NCBI): domain Eukaryota; kingdom Metazoa; phylum Arthropoda; class Malacostraca; order Isopoda; family Trachelipodidae; genus Trachelipus; species Trachelipus rathkii. Next base: position 17,147 of record JABUQX010008323.1, read on the forward strand.
ATATAATATATATATATATTATATATATTATATATATATTATATATATATTATATGCTACTTAGTGGCATAGAACCATCAATTTCACTTTTGGCCAAATTGAGTTAGCGATACTATCAAACAGAATATTTGTCAAACTTTTCAGCGCAATAAAAACGAATGTTGCATGATGAATATAAAATGAGATAAAACAAATTTTGCTAATCAATCTTTGGGGCATTTATTTAATGCAGTAAATATTTTGAAATCATCCATAATTTAAAACCTTAATCTTTTGTCAATTGTGGTTCTTGCACTAAGTGACTAAGTTAGAGAATTATATATATATATATATATATATATATATATAATTAATATATTATATATATATAATATATATAATATATATTATAATATATATATATATATATATATATTATATATATAATATATATATATATATATATAATATATATATATTATATATATAATATAATATATATATTAATAAATATATATAATTATATTATATAATATATAGATATAATATATATAATATATATATATATATATATATATATATATATATATATATATATATATATATATATATATATATATATATATATATATATATATATATATATATATATAAGCGAGATAGCCTACAAAATTCGCTAAATGGCGAATGTGGATAAATGATCGTATATTTCGGGATGTATATTTCGGGATTTCATCCGTTTTTTTACGATTTTCATATATTTTCGTGATTTCATGCGATATTCCGGATTTCACGCGTTTTCCGCGAAATTTCAAATATTGTATTTTGGACAAAATATTTTCGAGGCCTCTGGTCATAAGGTGTTTGAATGGTTATATACTATATATATATATATATATATTATAATATATATAATATATAATATATATAATATATATATATATATATATATATTATATATATATATATATAATACAAATTTTTTTTGTTAAGCCTTTTTCTAAAGGTCAGACGTATCCCATCTTCTTTCCTCAAAACTTTTGAACCCAAGATTATACCAAACTCCCTTGGTATTCTGTTCCGCTTCTGCCAATCAACATCCATCACTTCAACTTAATTAACTTCATTACTTCATCAACTTCATCACTTCAACTTCAATCACTTACATCTTATCAGGAGCTGGAGATCTTTCCACCCATAGTCGAAAAGGAGAGAGAGAGAGAGAGAGAGGAGAGAGAGAGAGAGAGAGAGAGAGAGAGAGAGAGAGAGAGAGAGAGAGAGAGAGAGAGAGAGAGAGAGAGAGAGAGAGCACTTTCATCCCCATAACTTTCGTTCTATTGTTTTAACCACTTCCCTTCAAATGCTTTCGAATCTATCTTTTAACAGTAAGGTTTGAAAGCATGCAAAACTTTCTAATCTTATCTCAAATATAGCTAACAAGCTACTTTCCATGCTGATCATCTTTTAACCCTCTTTAATCCATTCTCAGGTGGGCAACTTGTGGGTCTCTGATTTTCCCACAGAGGTTACCTTACTAACGCAATAAGAAGGTTAAACTTTTTTTTCCATTCTTTATCTTTCAGACTTGTTTTAAATAAATGTGAAGAAAATCGATGTAATTTGATAATCGATAAATCGCATATCGACAAAGCCCACGCAGTTATTTTCAATGGAAACGATTTGGTGAAAAAGTCTTTCGGAGTTTTCGATAATAGATATGAGCATCCAAAATACACAAGAAGGGATGATCAAATTTACGTATTTTTCTCAGAGGAAGCACCTCCTGGTATATATATATATATTATATATATATATATATATATATATATATAGGTATATATATTATATAATAATATTTATATATTTACATATATATATATAATATAATATATATATATATATATATATATATATATATATATATATATATATATATATATATATATATATATATATATGAATAAATAAAGGTGGTAGGGAATTGAAGACGGTAACAGGAGGTTGGGTGTTCTTCTGGGTCTTCTGTTGGAGATTTCTGCTTTGGACTTATTTTTTCTTTTCTTCTTTTTCTTCATCTTGGTAGTTTCCTTTTTGAAGACGAACTTCTTTTTGCTGAGGTGTTAGGTAAAACGACTTTTTAATGGGACTTTTATTCTTGGGAAAGTTAATCTAACATATTTTTCAGATTCATGTTATTATAAAATATCTTTTAATATACACCATAGAAATAACATAAAATAAAATACATTTAACATTTAAATATTTTGCTATGCATATTTTTATACTTTTTTTTTATTACAATAAATCAAAATCGAAAATATAAAAAAAAAAAAACATATTACATTTATTAAATTATTTTATATTCGTGTATATATATATATATATATATATATATATATATATATATATATATATATATATATATATATATATATATATATATATATATATATACAATATATTATATATATTCTCTCACTATTATAATTATTTGAAAAGGAAAAATAGCTGGATCTCTCTGGAAAAATATATATTATATATATATATATATATATATTTATATCTATATCTATTTTATATATTTAATATTTTAATATATATATATATATATAAATATATATATATATATATATATATAAAATTTATATAACATAATATATTAAAATTATATCAAATATATAAAATAGTTATTGGTTAAATCGTTCGCGGGCTTTTTCAATTACCCGCCAAATTTCGTTCGTTTTGGAGGAAAAGTCAATTAAAGAAAAAAAATATAACCTTATTGCATAATTAAAGTATGATTATAGTATATGATAAAGCGTTTTCCGTTAGAGTTTATTTATAAGGAAACCATTATATTTTAAATTTGAACTAAAAAAAGGTTCACTATATATCACTTCCCTGCCAAAACACGGAGTGACTTATTTACAAAAGTATACTCGGCGTGGAGGATTTCTTCTTAAGGTTGGAGCATCATGGACATCAGAAACATCAGTGACATAAGGGGTGTCATGGACAGATACATCATCACTTATGACATGTTTTGAAACTACATTTTTAACACAAAATACTTTATTATTAAAAATAGTCAAATAGTCGCATTAACCTTGGCTGGTAAGCCTGGAATTAACGGCGTGATTGATATTTCTGTCTTCACAGTTCTGTATGTTGCTTGAAGTTATTCATTGTTTTTGTATTTTGAAATTGGTCTCAATGTCGACGTAAAATAGTCACGTTAGACTGAAGTTGAAACGTCTGAGAATAAAGGTGTGACTGAAGTTCCTGTCTTTACTGATGTTGGTTGTCTGAAGACGTCGTTTAGAGGCGTAGATTCATTAGTTTTAAAGGAGGAGGGTTGGAAGTTATCTTTTGGAATGCTCCTCCACTTCAAAAGTTGGTGTCTGTAGTCTGTCTTATTCTTCTTTTGGCCGTAGGTAGTGACCTTTGATGCTCCTTCGCTTCAAAAGTCGGTGTTATGTAATTCACCTTAGTTTTCTTCTTATTGCCTTTCTGTTGCAACTGGCATAATTGACAATAGCTGCGTTTGTGTGAAAAATAATTTTTTCTACAAAACTGAAAAACTCTTCGGAGTCATCAACTTTTAGGAATAGGTAATGGTGGTGGTTAATTGAAAACGTTCACATGAGGCGAGGTGTTCTTCTGGGTCTTGTTTCGGATTTTTCCTGTTTCTTCTTTTTCATCGTTGTAGTTTTCTTTTTGGAGACGAACTTCTTTTTGTTGAGGTGTTAGGTAAAACGACTCCTTACTGGGACTTTTATTCTTGGGAAAGTTATTTTAACATATTTTTCAGATTCATGTTATCATAAAATATCTTTTAATATATACCATAGAAATAACATATAAAATAAAATATATATATATTATATATATATATATATATATTAATATATATATATATATATAATATATATATATATATATATATATATATATATATATATATATATATATATATATATATATAATATATATATATATAAAAAATACATTACATTTAAATATTTTGTTATGTATATTTTTATACTATTTTTTATTACAATAAATCAAAATCGAAAATATAAAAAAAAAAAACATATTACATTTTTTAAATTATTTCATATCGTATATATATAACATAATATCTTAAAATTATATCAATATATAAAATAGTTTTTGGTTGAATCGTTCGCGGGCTTTTTCAATTACCCGCCAAATTTCGTTCGTTTTGGAGGGAAAGTCAATTAAAGAAATGCCGATGAAAAAGATTCATTTTTTTACATTACTTGCTTTCTCTTTATGCTGGACAGATTTATTATGATAAATGTTATTTTATTACATGTTTTAAAACTATATTTTTAACACAAAACACTTTATATTATTAAAAAAATATTCAAAATATAGCCTTATTGCGTATTAAAAATATTAATATAGTTTATTATAAAGCGTTTTCTGTTAAAGTTTATTTTTAAAGAAAGTTTCACATTTTAACGGGAACTTATATAAAAAAGGTTCTCTCTCTCTCTCTCTCTCTCTCTCTCTCTCTCTATATATATATATATATATATATATATATATATATATATATATATATATATATATATATATATATATATATATTCTTTTTTTTTTAGTTTATGCACAAGACCCACCGCGGCCCAAAGAGAAGCGGCCACAATGGGGTGATTAATCATCTCCATGGTTGAGTCCTGGTTCAAACATATTTTAAATGCCAAAGAAAATTTGGATGGTGAAATGAAAATTCAGTCAAAAATAAGTAAAAAGAAGTCCTTACATTATAAATAGTCCTAATATTACATAGCAAAACCATGTTGTGAAAATATTCAGTTTTTGAAGATAAGAGAAAATAAAGTTACTGTTAAAGTGAGAGGATTCAAACAAGATATGGCATAATCTTTTAGAAGGTGTTATGCACCATAAAGTAGAAAAATTACGACTGCGAATGGGGCCCACTTGGGAACAATCAATGAAGATATGATGAGCAGATTTAAGGGTATGGCGACGGCAAATTTTGCAGATACGGAGGCTTGCAAATATCATCACCTCGTGAAAGCGCTTTCGTCGGTGAGAAGAAGACCACTCACCAATGTTCGGCTTTAAATTTCTAAGTTTCGCTCCTCCATGACTCTTGCCAACAAGACCGGAAGCCTTGTAGGAGAGCAGGATAATAACAGTTGATGGGAGGCAAACTTGTCGAATGGCATCCTGGAGGTTACCTAGAACATGTTCGAGAAGAAGAGGCGGCCATTTTGACCTCCCCGTCAGCGATTTCGCTGCCAGTTATCACTGCCTGAACTGCGGAATGAGTCTGGAATGATGTCTTTAACAGTTGTAGTAGAGTTGGGAGGCCTGACCATATACTACTCAACCATAATACAGCTTCGATCGGATTAAGGCGATGTGAAGATGTAAAAAGGGAATTGCGTTCAACACCCCAAGATTTTGAGACGAGATGACGTAATAGGTCAAGCACGCGATGACAAGTAGTTTCCTGGAGTTTAATGAGCGGTGCATATGTTAGATGGTCATCGTAGAATGAGTCCTAGAAATTTGACTTGTGAAGTTACAGGAATGGGTGAATCACATAAGGTTAGGTTCGCGGGAGGAAGGTGGCAGGTTCTTAGACTCCCTTTTTTCATAACTAAATTACTGCCAAAGGCTTATTAAAAAAACAAAAATTTAATAGGCTTATTAAGTTCGACTCAATAGTTTACTATTTTTTCAGCAATTGCGGTTCAGGGGGTTCGGGAGGGCATTTACCATTATAAAAATATAAAAATGTTATAAATTTAAAAATATTTGAAATGAAAATATGAATTAAAATTCATTTTATTATTATTATTATTATTATATTATTATTATTTATTATTATTAATTATTATTTATTATTTATTACATATTTATTTAATATATTAATTATTTTATTTATTATTATCTATTTTATTATTTATTTTATTTTATTTTTTAGATTTTATTTTAAAAAATATTAAAACACTGGAATGTAGTTTCACTTCTTATTAGTTAAGTGGACGGATAATGAAATACCAGTTAGTTGAATTATTTGAACCATTAATTATTATTATTATTATTATATACACTATATTTCACACAATATAATAATTTAATGTAATATAATATAATTATAATAAATAATATATACTTTTATTGTTACTGGCATTATCAGGATAATTATATAATAATAATTGTTAATAATAATAATAATATAATTATATAATTTAATATAATTAATAATAATAATGAATAATATATAATAATATATAATATATATATATATAATATAAAATAATAATAATAATATATAATAATAATATAATAATAAATTAATAATAATAATAAAATAATAATAATAACTTTATTAAATGGAATTATATCATTTTGAAGAATTTAAATCTTTATATATATAATATATATTATTATATATATATATATATATATTATATCATATATATATATATATTATATATATATATATATATATTTATATATATTATATATATATATATATATATAATATATATTATATATATATATCGTATATATATTTTACCTGAGCACCGTCACAAAAAATTGTAAACCATTCTACTATGTTTTTGGTTCATGCCAATAATCAAAGAAAATATATTTTTAATGAATAATAATGAATAATAAAAATAATATATAATAATAATAATAATAATAATATATAAATAATAATAATAATAATAATAATAATAATAATAATAATAATAATAAATAAATAATAATAACTATTTTTAAATAAATAAATAATAATAACAATAATAATAATATAAAATATAATAATATGAATAATAATAATAATAATAATAATAATAAAATAATAATAATAATAGATAATATAATAAAATAAATAATAATAATAATATAATATAATTATCCTAAAACTAAGAACTAATAAATATAATTAATAATAATAATAATGTAAGAATACTGATAATAATAATAATAATCATAATGATAAAAATGATAATAATAGAAAGAATAATAATAAAAATAAGCAAAAGACAACAATAATAATAATAATTAAAATATAATAATAATAAATAATAATAAGATAATATAATAAGTAATAATAATAATAATAATAATAATATAATAATAATAATAATAATAATAATAATTTATAGAATTAAATGAAATAATATCAGTAGTAATAGTAATAGTATTATTATTATTATTATTATTATTAATTATTATTATTAAAATTATTATTATTAAATTATTATTATTATTAATATTATTTTTAATAAAAATACTAATATAATCATGATACTAATTATAATTTATTATTAATTATTATTATTATTATTATTATTATTATTATTTATTATATTAATTATATTATTATTATTATTATTATTATTATTATTATCATTATCAATATCATTATCATTATTCTTTATCATTAATTATTAATTATTTTATTATTAATTATTATTATTATTATTAATTATTATATTATTATTATTATTATTATTATTACTTATTATTTTATTTCACTATTATTAAATATAAATATTACCCTTAGTTAGCTACTCTTACTATTAAATATATTAAAATATTATGAAAATAAGACTAGATTTTGAATTCTTAATTATATTATTTTTATCTAAAGCATATAATTAAATGATTCTTCTACTCTGAATATTAAAATTCAATATGAAACAATGTATAATAATCCCCATGGGCTCAAAGGGAGAAAACTCCCCTCGAGAAAACCCCCTTCTATTTGTGTATTAAATAATCTGAAGAGTTGAAACATTTATTTATTATTATTATTATTATTATTATTATTATTATTATTATTATTATATTATTATTATTATTTTATTATTATTATATTATATTATTATTATTATATTATTAATTAATTATTATTATATTTATTATTATTATTATTATTATTATTATTATTTATTATTTATTATTCTTATTTATTATTATTATTATTATTATTATTTTATTATTATTATTATTATTATTATTATTATTTTTATTTTTATTTTTATTATTATTATTATTATATTAAATTATTAATTATTATCATTATATTTATCATTAATATTATTATATTATTATTATTATATTATTATTATTATATTATTATTATTATTATTATATTATTATTAATTATTATATTATATTATATTTGTTATTATTATTAATTTAATTATTATTAATTATATTTTATTATTATTATTATTATTATATTTGTTATTATTATTATTATTATATATTATATCATTATATACTTTTTATATTCATTAATTATTATTTTATATATATTAATTATATTATTATTATTATTATTAAATTATTATTATAATTATTATTATTATTCATAGTATTATTATTATTATTAATTATTATTATTATTTTTGTTATTATTAATTTATATTAATTATTATTATTATTATTATTATTATTATTATTATTATTATTATTATTTATTATTATTATTATTATTATTATTATTATTATTATTATTATTATTATTATTTTTACCCTCACTCTATGTAACATAATCATTGTGTTAATTGTTATGACAGGACCTATAGTTATTATTTCGACAGTGGATATCCATTAAGCAAATGGGTTTGCTTAAGGTACACAACACTGTGTTGCAATTAGTAACCCCATTTTAGGTACTAGGGAAATTACATTCTGTCTTATATAATTTACTGGTATATTGAAATTGTAAAATATTGGACTATATAATAAAAAAATTTTGTTATCTTTGTTTATTTAACTGAATTAACATGGTAAATTCTGCTATTTTGATAAATTTTTGAATTTTGAATTATTATTATTTATATTATTTTTTATTATTAATATTAATTATTATTATTAATTATTATTATTATTATTATTATTTATTATTATTATTTATTATTATTAATTATTATATTTATTAAATATTATTATTATTATAATTATTTTATTATTATTATTATTATTTATTAATCGATAGTTTAATAAAATTATCGATATATCGATGTGGGGGCTTTAACGGAAAAGAACCTATTATTATTATTATTATTATTATTATTCTGATTAATTATTATTATTAATTACTATATTATTATTATTATTATTATTATTATTATTATTATTATTATTATTATTATTATTATTATTATTATTATTATTATTATTATTATTATTATTATTATTATTATTATTATTTCTATTATTTAATTATTATTATTTTCTTTATTTATTATTTATTATTTTTTATCAATTTTTTTTTATTTTAATGATTTCTTTACTATAAGATAATTATCAAATGTAATTATTTATATATTAATATATAATATTAATATATTATATATTATATATATATAATATATATATATATATTATAATATTATATATATATCTATATATATATATATAATATATATATATATATATATTCATATATATATATATTTATATATATATATAGATAGGTAGATAGATATATAGATAGATAGATAGATAAGATATGATAGATAGAATAAGATAGATAGATAGAAACTTTTTTTTCTACAATATGTCCCCCACTGATAATCTAAGTTACAATGTATTTAAAAATTAGTTGTATTTAAAATTGAATTACGTGAAATAATATTTAAACCCTCTTATAACTAACAAAATAAAATTCTTTTAAAAAATGTTAGGTTTAGTAATTTTTAATGTTTTTCTTGGCAAAATCTGCCATTTTAATTATTTTGGCACGTTAGGTTGTGTTACATATGGTTAAGCTAAATTAAGTTAGTCAGGTATGAAGAAAAATAGACTAAAAAAGTTTATGTTGTGCAATTTATTTTACTCAGAAATTTTATTTTTATGTTAATGGAATTTTCATCGCTGAATGGTAAGCCAGTTAAAATAATTTTTATTAACGTATTGAAGGGAACACATATTGAAAAAGTAGATATATATATATATATATATATATATATATATATAATATATATATATATATAATATAATTATATATATATATATATAATATATAAAATTTAAAAGATTTTTTAATTTTAGTTTTCCTTTTTATATTATATATAATATCATCATCATCATCATCCTCACCCATCTTCTCTCCCCAAGACTGGGGGTAAGGTGCGTAGCAGGCACTGGAAACAGAAAAGTATTAGAAGAATATGACGCAAATCGAAGAGAAAGCCCAGCCTTACCGCCCTCTTTACACCCTTTAGTGAGAACTCGCCGCAGTCAGAAAACTCCACCCTAGAGCTTTACGGGACCGCGACGGACCCTCACTATGGTGTCTCGTCAATGTAGGGTTCATCCCTTGGTCCAGGTGGGCCACAAC